>CM024515.1:41838471-42058471 GCA_014182375.1 Eucalyptus virginea
AGAAATCGGCAAGCACATTCTTCTTTCGAGGAATATGTTTGGTTTCAAAAAGAGTATTTTGAAAACCATTCAACCCATCGAAGGATTGAGAGTTTGGGATCTGCTTCTGTTTAAACTTAGTCATCGAGGAAAGATGCCATGTCAAATTCTACTAGGAAGTGATGGCGGTGAGATGAAACTCGAACTTTTTTATTCCATTTTTACTGCCAAGATTTCTTTAAAAAGTGGAGTGGTAATGCATTTCGGCTTGAAAACTTTTCACTTTTGTGAGCACAGAGGTGTCTCTTACCATCAATTTCTTCAAAGAGGATGGCTGCCCAGTATTCATCACTGGCGTCAGTTTGAAGAATTCTTTTTCCTGTTGATGGTATTTGCAATGGTGGGAGATTTTGCATAATCTCCTTAAGCTCAGCGACTGCTTTAGTCTGGGGTTTTCCCCAAGGTGGAGGATTCTTCTTCAACATGGATTGCAAAGGAATCAGGAGCTTTGCGATGTTTGGGACAAAATCCCTGAGATAATTGATTATCCCAAGAAATTGCTGAACTTGTTTGGTAGTGAAGTTATCTTCAGGAAACTTCAATAATTCTTGAGCAATATGTGGCCCTAGGTAGTACGTACCTTTGTTGAGGTGCATACCAAGAAATTCAATCTCTGTTTGGGCAATATTTATTTTCCTTTGGAAAGCATAATACCATGCTTTTTGACAATTTCTGCAAATTGCTCAAGAAGTTGGCGTGTGACTGCTCGTCGGGGTCCCGTAGAGCGGAATGTCGTCAATGTATACGGCTGCATTTGATAAGATTGGTTGGAAAATACAGCAGATGACCTTTTGGAAAAGGGATGGTGCTACCTTTAATCCAAAAGGAAGGACTTTCCACTGGAAGTGCTGGTTTGGGATACAGAATCCTATCTTGGGTTTGTCTTCGAGGATGGATGCCCAATTGCCAAAATCCGACTTTGAGGTCGAATTTGGAATAGATATGGGCCTTGGTTAGACTAGCAAAGAGAGAATCTCTGGATGGTAGAGGGAATTTGTCATCTTGAAGAAAAATGTTAAGAGGTTGATAATTGATTACCAATCTCATTTTCCCCCGTTTTGCTCAGCACGCTTATTGACATAAAGGCTTCGCAAGCCCATTGAGAATTGGAGATTTCAATAAGACCTTGTTGCGTAGTTCTAAGCATTCCTTTGAGCTAAAGCCGGATGTTACGGCTTCATTCCCGTATGGCTGGCCTTGGTTGGATTGATATCTTCATTCTTTTGAACGGGAGGCGAACAAAGAATTCTAGATTTTCCCATAAAGGATGGGAACACTTTTGGCGAATTCCGAATGGGATTCCGAACAAGATTCTAACAACTTTTGCATGATTGGATCTAATAGACTCATCTGAATGGAAAAGAGTCTCTGAATATTGACGAACTCAGAGAATTGATCTTTATATCTAAGACCTTTTCCAGGGATAATGCGGAGCTGAGAGATTTGAGTCATGATATCCCACCCAATAATCAGGTCTTTATTGGGGAGATTTGATCCAAAAATCTTTGTGGTTATGGAACACTGAGGAAAGAATTGGACGATTCTGAGGTGGTCCTGACATTTGTGGAGAAAGTGTCTCCTGAGGCAGAATTGAAATATCGGACATAAGGAGTCCAATATTCTTCAGGAAGAACTTTGGTGTCCAGTATTGAACAACTTACTCCGGTATCAATGAGAGCAATAACAGTTATGGAATTTCATATACCATAGACTAAACTTGTTGAGATTTAAGGTATTATTTTTATATAGTTTATGATAGAATTTTTCAAACCTCTCAAGTATAGAATGAAGTTGTGGTAACTTTACTCAGGAGATTTGTTAGGGAAAGATGATCAGTTATTTCATTAAATTATATAGTCTATTTGTGAGAGCATGACTGTAATATCCACTATATGGTTGATGTAGTGGCATATTTATAAATGTCGTTTCTTATTCTCAATCAAGTATGTGATTAGATGCCATAAAAGGTGATATACAATCTATGAAACATTATAGTGTTTGGAAACTAACTTACTTGCTTAAAGATCACAAGTTCATTAGTTGTAAATTGGCGTACAAAATTAAAAGGATTTCAAAGGAAAATTATGAAATTTAAAACTAAACTTGTAGCTAAAGTTTTCACTCTAAAAGAGGGGTGGATAGTTTATAGTGAAGAAATAATTATTTCTTTATACTATTTTTAAAGATTATTTCAGAGTGAACGTGGCATTAATAATTTATTTTGACATGGAGTTATATCAAATAGATACAAAATCTATATAGTGCAACTGGATGATTTTGCAGCAGATTTAAGTAAACTTGTGTGTAGACTAAAAAAATCTAATTCATGGTCTTAAGCAAGTTTTCAGACAATATTATTAAAGTTTCATAGTGTTGTTATTTTGTTCAATTGGGAACAAAGTAATTCAATATACTGTAAGGTTAGTGGGAGGAAATTTATTTTCTCATACACTATGTACATAATATTTTGTTTACAAGTAGTGACCTTGAGGCATCTTTTGTCTTTTGTACTTAGGTCCGTAAGGATTGTTCTCACCATATAAATATTGGATTTTATTAGATTTATTTCAGAGGACATTTGCTGATTGTATTTTGGAAATATTCAATATACATCATTGCAAGCTAGGAATTGCTCCTGTTGTTAAGGGTGATGGACTGAATCTATCACATTGTTCTTATTTAGATATTGAGAAAATCTAATTAAAGGGTGTATCTTGTGTTAGTTAGTGTACTTAAAAGTATAATGTATACTCAAATTTGTATTAGAATAAATATTGTCTTTGCGATGGAACTTTTAGGCATATATCAATTAAATCCAGGATGCGACCACTGGGTTGCTGTCAAGAAAGTTTTAAGGTACTTAAAGAGGATAAGAGATTATATGCTGATTTACAGACATGTTTAATTCTTGCAATTGTAGGGTATTTTGATGTAAACTTTGCTGGCTGTTAAGATGATATGTGATCAATAATAGAATACATATTTATGTTAGTAGGAAGTGCAGTAAATAAAATTCTATGTTATCTTTTACTATGTAAGCAGTGTTAGTAACATTCTTTTAAGCTGTTACTTAAGCCATTAGGCTCCGGAATCTCATGAAGGAGTTGATCGTTTTAACTTTATGGATAGATCCATACGGTTGTATTGAGACAATAAATTTGTAATATTATTTATTTACTACAGAGGTCTCAATGAGTCTAAATAAATGGCGGTCAAATTTTTTTTTTTTGTTGGTAAAAGCGGTCAAAATTTTTGACCAAAAGGAAACGGTACAAAAATGTGACGTAATAATATAAGATATTTTCACAGATGATATGGTTGCAGATCCACTAATTAAAGGCCTACACCCATGTATATTTGAGCGACATGTCATTAGCATGGGTTTAAGAGTATTATGAGATGCTGTTGTTTAATGAGAGCTATTTTAGCTTTACTCTGATAAAGGTTTCATCTGTGATTCGTTACATTTTGTAACGGTTTGATATGTACCAACTTTTGCATTCAATAAAATATTTTGAATGTGTTGTTATTATGTTAAATACATATTGATAAAGTCTCAAGGTACTGTATAAATCTTAAGTGAAGGCTAGGGGCATCCGGTTATTAGCCTTGTCCATATGTCTTGTTATACATAAATAAATGTTAACCGTAAGGACAAGACATATGTGGGTTCATCGAAACCATAAAGACATTCTCTAGTGGCACAAGTTTTTTTTTGTGACACTTAAGGTAAGAGAATTGTGACTGATAAATGGGATCTCTCTATGAGAGATGTTATCCATTTTCTACACTACCATATTGAATCTATATCAATAAAGTTGAGAATATTCGTGACCATGGAAGGCTCTATGTGTATACATGCAGTTACCACCATGATTCGGTGTTTAAGACTTTATGGGATATGATTGACTATTAAGAATTATCTCTGGACCAAATATACGCACATACGGTACGATTTCAATTAATATAGTCTAAGTGGGAGAATGTAAGAGTTTTCCTAATGTGGACTAAATTAATTGATATTGTAATTACTGTTTTTACGGTTACCGTAAAACAAGATTGGTTTAAAGTGAGATAGAATGTTTCTTAATTAGTCTAATATGGGACGCTAGTGTGGGTTGAGTTGAGCTGGCCCGTAATGAGGAGGCCTGGCTGGAAACTCTATAAATAGTGCTCAAGTCTCTCCTCTAACCCTAATTCTCACATGTATCTTCACCTAAGGAGCGTATCTAATGCTAAACATGAGGGGGCTGCCTCAGTGAGCCAGTGATATGGAGGGCAATAGAGGAGAATGACTTGTGCGTGGAACATTGTGTTTCCGCACGCTTCAAGAATGATGGTTCCCAGTGCGTTAATCTTTCTACTCAATTATGCATGTTCTTGTTTTAGTTATGGTGATCTTGGGGTTGCACAATTTGCATCTAACACGAACTTCCCATGTTCATCCGTTGGGCCAGTGTTGTCAATGATTCGAAGAAGAGAAGCAAACGTAGCAAAGCGACTTGATCATACAAGGTGCAGTTCGTGGTGTTCGAGATGGTGGCCACAATTTTATGAAGAAAACTTGACGGTGACTCAAAAAGAAATCGTGTGATCTCCATTTCTGACTGTTACTAGCTGTGTAATATGAATGGTATGAAAGTGCCAAAGAGATCCCATCTTAAAACGCTTAACCAGTAACTCAAGTACCTCTAAGTTAGCGTTAACATCTTAAATATTAGAGTATAAATCAGTTTACAAGTCACCGAAAAGCTTTGGACGTCATATATTTGCCAAAACTTGTTGTCTGTCATTCTCATGTTGGTAGTATGATTGTAAAGGAGTGATTATACGAAATGAAATTGAGTTTGCTCGTAGTTGAGAATGTTTAATTGCAAAAACTAATAATGCATATTCTTTTCACTAATTCTTTCGCGCCTATTGAGCAAAGAAAAAAAAAGGTCAGTAAATTCAAACCTAATTGATTTAATAAAGGTCGCTAACTTTTTGAAAAAATTGGTAGACAACTAGAAATTGATTTAGTCGATAATCCAAAAGTAATTGGTAAGTCACTCTAACTTCGGTTGGTAATTTCCATAAGAGATAATAAATATGAAGGGTTACTATGTTAATGCTAATAAAAGTAGGAAATTATTACAAAATACGGTAATTTGGAAATTATCGAAAGAGAGTTGGAAAAGAAGTCTCCTGTCATTTTTTTTTTATCAATAATTTCACTACCTACCGGCACCTCATGAAATTTATCGGCACAGAAAAAAAAAATCATTATTTTTGGGCATGGAAGGATAGAATGCTACTTGGTTGGAATGAGGGGAAACGCCGGGTGAATATTTTCTGCCATGCGAGCAAGAATTGGTCGATAACGTTGCTTCTTTCGTCTGGGTTATAGAAATCCATAAGGAACAGTAGAACCACCAGGAAATCGATCAATCTGGTATGTTTACAGCTACATCAGTCAAATTCTTTCTTAAATCAGTACGACAACCATTTCTTGAATTTAATCGTTCCTATCTTTTCTTCTTACTCAATTTTTCAAACCTCTAACTGCTGCCAGCTTCCTCCCCATTGGTAGGTTAGCAAATATACTTTCTCACCCCACTTGACGAGCTTAAACCATCAAATTCTTACTTGGCGTTTCTAGAACTTTGATGAAATGTGAAGCAGGGCAACCTGAGGAGGTTCAATAGTCATAAAATTCTAAACGCAAGTGAACGTGTCGAACAAGTAATATAATGATAAGAAAAAGTATCGTCTCATGGATATCGATGATTAATAAACTAATTAAATACTAAAATAGACTAATTCTAAAATTTATCTAACAGATCAAAATATAATTGAGAATAAATTAAAAATGAAATTTGGAGACTAAATGTAATAAATCAATCAGATAAATATGTTAAAGTATCCGTTTCACCATAACCACTAGATATAAATTTCAAATTATTGTGGGTACAAGAACAATATGAAACATGTGATAGCGGAAATTCCTAACCTATTTATTATCCTATTTCTAGGTATAGTAAACCTACTCAGTTTATTAATCCATTATATTTCTATGTGAATTAAAATAAACATAAGTGCATTAAAAATTATGAATATTCCCAGCTTACAATGAGTCTTTTGGATCACCTTATCACCGAAAGCTACACAAATAACGCAGTATATCTCTATCCACATTTAATTTGTGGTTATATATTATAATGAACAATTGCATATTATCACTTCTCAGTCTCAAACATGCATATCAGATCATTTAAGTGGTGGCAAGTCACTTAAAAGCATTAAGTACAATAATATATAACTCACATGAATGAAATTAATTGTAAAATATAAAAATCATGAAATTCACTACATCGTAGCCCTAACAAAAGAAAATTCGAACATAGTAGAATAAGAAATAAAAATATAAATCAAACCCAGCATCTTGAATCAAAGAACAAGAATTCTGTCGCCACTGTTGTCTTCTTTTCAAAATACTTGAAAAACTCTTAGAACAATAAAAAACGATCTAACAAAAACCTAGCTGCCCTCTTTGGCTCTTCATGTTCTCCTCTTCAAAAGATATACCACATATATCTATCTCCCAACGCTTGCAGATAACATTAGGGAACAAAATCAAGAATTTCCTGATTTGATATCCATCTTTTACTGCTTTTTTTATTTGAATTCCTGATATTTGTCATTCTTTTCCTTATCTTCTCCATATCTTATTATTCTGCATAAACAAGGAAAATTCGAATAATCAGAAGGAAATCCAAATAATTTCTCATATATATTGCATTAATTGTTGCCTAAAATAGGTAAAATAACTCTATTTTTATAGAGTTATCAAGTTCAATTTAGGCCTCCCACTTTAGAAAAGTGACTTTCCCTGAACTCTATATGAAAGAAGACAAGCAGAGTCTTTCGCAAGCCAAAACATTGTCTTTCCCATATTAACACATCAGCTTTCCAACCCACTGCCCATTGCAAAAGTTCTAGCAATCGAAAATGAAGATTCGGGTGATCTCGAAGGAGACAATCAAACCATCCTCGGGGACTCCTAGTCCAGGCTACACCTACAAATTCTCTCTTTTAGACCAGCTTGCTCCGCCATTCTATGTCCCTGTAGTGTTATTCTATTCCGCTCTTGAACTTGGACAAGATTTTGAACTTGAACATCTATGAGAAGCTGAAGACTTCCCTATCAGAATGTCTCGGTTGCTTTTACCCATTGGCTGGTCGGATCAAGGGAGATGAGCACGCCGTTGACCTCGGCCAAGGAGCAGTTTTAGTGAAACCTCAAGTTGATGCTTGACTCGCCAAACTCCTTGCAAATCCAGAACTGAATTTAGTACAGCAGCTTCTCCCATTGGATCCGTATAACATCCAATGTCAAAATTGTTGAAGTAGTTAACTTTTTGTTTTTACGTGTCTTCAATAATGTAATAGTGGAATCCTAATCAATAGGAAGTGGCTTGTTTTTAGGAGTTGGTTTCTGCACATGTTCTGGTTAGTGGGGTATGTTAGTGGGTCTTTTTATTGTTGTTGTTTTGTAGCTATTTTCTTGCAAAGTGGTTTGGATGTTCTGCCTATTTAATAGGCTTATGTTTTGTTGAATATTGTAACGAGAGTTACAACAACAACTGTCTCACATGTTTTCTTCTCTGAGTCTATTTGATCTAATTTCAATAGTGGTATCAAAACCACAACATGGGAAAAAAAGTGTTCAAAAGGAGAGTCTTGAGTGATCAAACACGAGAGCAGTAGTGGTTCTTCTTTGCAGCAGCGGTATGGCCATAGAGAACTTTGTACAACCTGCTTTACCTCGCTTTGATGGTCACTGTGACCATTGGAGTATGTTGATGGAGAATTTCCTCAAGTTTAAAGAGTATTGAGACATTGTTACTTCTGGTATGGACAAATTACAGCCCAAATGCCAAAACTTGGCACGTAGTAACACTTAAGTGTCTTTTTTTTTGAAAAGTGGGACACTTAAGTGCCATCTTTGGCGAATCCCACCGGAAATCTTACGTGACAATTTTTTATTATTTTTTTTTGTCTACGTGGCTCGCTAGCATGCTAACTCAACAAAAAAGGGCAAAAACGATGACTCAACAAAAAAGGGCAAAAACGTAGTAACACTTAAGTGCCGTTTTTTTGAAAAGTGGGACACTTAAGTGCCATCTCCGGCGAATCTCACCGGAAATCTTACGTGACAATTTTTTTATTATTTTTTTTGTCTACGTGGCTCGCTAGCATGCTGATTTAACAAAAAAAGGGCAAAAAATGATGTTGTTTTTGAGCGGATTCGTATGTTAATATAAAAATTAATTAAATTATATAAAATTAAATAATAATTATTTTAATTAATTAATTAAAAATAAAATTAAAAAAAAAGGTGGGGGAAGGAGGTAGCGGCTAAGGGCTAAGCCCTCCCTACGATCGTCGGGAAAAGCCGGCGACGGTGGGGGAGCATCGGGCTGGGTCGCTAGCCCTTGGCTAGGGCTTGGCGACCCGGCCGATCGGCGGTGAGGGCCCAGCCCGGCCGACCAGATCCGGGGCGAGGTTGCAGCCCTCGCCTAGATCCGGCGAGGGCTCGTGAGCTCGGCTGACCAGATCTAGGGTGAGGGTCCTCGCTGCCAGTCGGCTAAGGGCCGGCAACCCAGGCCGACCCTCCCCTCTCCGTCACTGCCCCTTCCCAACGATGGCGAGGAGGTGGTGAGGGCCTGTGAGCCCTCATCGGATCGGGGTGAGGTCTACGACCCTCGCCCTAGATTTGGGCAAGGGTTCGTGGGCCCTCGTCGCCGATTGGCTGGGGGCCAACGATCCCGACCTCCCCCTCCTTTGCCGCCCCTTCCCGTCGGCGGCGGCGGCGAGGGCTCAACCCTCAACCGCCTCCCTTTTAAAAAAAAAAAAAAAATTTGTATTTTAATTTTTAAATGTTATAAATTATTTTTTATATTAATTTTTTTTATCACATCGAGATAAAACGATGGCGTTTTGCATTTTCTTGCCGCATCGGCGTGCAAAACAATGTTGTTTTGCACTTACCTCGTCGAGAAAATCGCCACGTTAGCGTTTTGGCCGGATTGACACTTAATTGATCCATTTTGCTTCAATTTTGGCACTTAAGTGTCGCTTTCCAAACTTTTGGCACTTAAGTGTCCCTCCGTGCCAAATTTTGACACTTCCAGTTGTCCGTACCTCTTTCTTGTATTGCTGAACCGAGAGGAATGAGCTCAATTAACGGTAGCACAACGAACAACTCGGAAGCAGCAAAATTGAAGGATCTTAAAGCCAAAAATTATTTGTTTCAAGTTGTTGATAGATCCATCTTGGAGACAATTCTCTACAAGGACACCTCAAAACATATATGGGATTCCATGAAAAAGATATATCAAGGCTCGGCAAGGGCAAAAAGGCAGCAACTCCAAATGCTTCGTGGGGAATTTGAATTGCTAAGAATGAAATCGGGAGAAACAATCACGGTTTTCTTTTCCCAGACAATGGCGATTGTCAATAAGATGCAAATCCATGGAGATAAGACGGAAGACGTCACAATAGTTGAGAAGATTCTTCGATCTTTGACACCAAAGTTTACCTTTGTTGTCCTGTTTTGTTCAAGGAGCCAAGGATGTTGAAGAACTCTCAATTGATGAGTTTCAAGGATCATTGTTGGTCCATGAACAAAATTTCTTACAGCAAGAATCGGAAGAGAAGGCATTGAAGGCCTCAACTACATATCATTTTTCATCAACAACAAGAATGAATAGTGGCGGAAGCAGAGGAAGGGGAACCAATGATCGCCGCAATTTTAATAAAAAATCTTATGGCTATTTTTCTCATGATTCTCAAGGCAGAGGACGAGGACATGGAGGTCGACACTCAACAGATTTCAAACCAAAGTTAATAGAGAAATCCAAAATGGAGTGCTTTAGATGCCACTGTTAAGGAAATCCCTTATGATGTTTTGAAGATTACAAAATAAATCAAAGGTTACTAACGTATTTATTGGTTGAGTAATAGACTATGCAGATAATAGAACGTGTAAATGATATTGTCAAAGTCTATACTTGAAAGAACCAGAAGACAAACTCTATGCTGAAACTGAACTTATTCAGACTGTGTCCGGACCTTAAGGCTAAATATGTTCTGAAGCAGAATATATTTAGCTTTATGTCCAGATTGTAAAGTCTACTTCAGACGGAAGACACTCAGACTCTACTTTAGACAGAACACTCTCAGATTTTACATCCAGAACGAGACACAAGTCCAAAATGTGACAAGGTCCAGAACGAGACATAAATTCAGAACATAGTAGATTTAGAATGAAGCATGTTCAGAACGAAACAACTTCACAGAACATAACACAAGCCCAAACATATAATGGCTAGTGATCTGGTTTGGATTTCATATCGCAATAGATTTGATTTACTCAATCTAATTGATTGACTTGAATACAAGAACTTTCTAAACGGAGAATCTCTACTTATGGAAACCAAGAATCTGTTTGTATGGGCGATCAGAATCAATTTGGGATTCTACTTCTGTCCCTCAACAACTACTAAATATCTTTGATACAGATCTGTCCAATGGGTAGATTGGAAGATGATCCTCTTGATACTGTCCAACAGCTAGTTTGGAAGTGGAGGAGTATTTAAGGAGACTAAGGACCGATGAGCAAGTAAGAGACGGAGCGTAGAATTTATAATTCCAAAGTCCGAGCGAACTTCGATCGTACACTTGTCTTTGGGGAGCTTAAATGTTTGTGATCATGAGAGAAATATCGAAAGAGTGACTTAGTGAGTTAGTGTGATCTATCATTGAGTATTTGCACTCAAAGTTGTAATCTCTTATTGATCACATAGTGGAATCCAACTAGAAGGTTGTTAGCGTAGAAGAGTGGATGTAGGCTTGATCTAAGCCGAACCACTATAAATTTCGTGTGCAACATTCTCTTTCCTTAACTCTTCGTATTTAAGTTTGTTGCATACTCACAGGTTATTGCAGAAGTCTGTTCCATTGCATAACATATTCTGAACACCTACCAGAAGTTTGGTGGCTTATTTATCAGACTCTAATCCTTATTTAGACTTTGCTCGAAACTTGTTTTATTCCACAATTATTTGTCAAGATTTCTTTTAAACACCTATTCACCCCCCTCTAGATGTTTGTACTAGCACTTTCAGCCACAAGTATAGACATTACAAATTTGAATGTCAAACCAATTTAAATACACAAAATATGGAAAGGACTAACTTTGTAGAAGAAAACGAAGAAGCATAAATTCTCCTATTGGTGTGTTAGGAAAAGGAGAAAACTTCTTCAAACTCGTGGTATCTTGACATTGGCTGCAGCAACCACGTGTGTGGAGACAAGAAAGCATTCTCTGCATTAGACGAGTAATTTTGCACCACAATAAAATTCAGAGACGACTCTATCACGTCAGTCATGGGGAAATGGACGGTTGCAATTGTCACGCCCCAAACCCCGAGACACGTGAACAACCCGCCATGGTCATGTAAATGCGACATTCCCAGGTAGTGTCGCCGACCCCATTTTATATTATTATGCGCATGCGGAACGTGCTAAGAAACCCCCGACAAAAACGTACGGGATAAGACAGCAGGAAAATCAATTCAAAATCAAACCAACATACTTTCATACATCATCATTCCACAGTTTACATACACCAACAGGATCCAGAGACTATATGCACCAAAAATGGGTTAGAGTTTATGTGCATCAAAAAGGGTCAGTCTATGCAACATGGATCAGTCCACCAAAAAGAGGAACAGTCCTCAGACTACTAGTCGGCCCCATTCGACGATCCCACATCCTCAGATCTGTCACCCAAGAGGCTGGGGGTTATGTGTTGACCACTCTACCGTCAGGAAGATCCGCCACGCCTTCACCCAAAATGGCGTCCGTCACAGCCAGCGGAATGTCCATACTATCCAGTGGGCCAACCCTAACGCCATCGGCCCCAGAATGAAACCATGCCCTAAACCTATGTGGCACCCTAACATCCTTGGTCTCTTGAATCCATATGGTGGTCCTAATCAGCTCGTAGACCCAATGGCTCCCAAGATCAGAAAGGTTGTGCACCTGATCGAGGATCTGCACTGGGATGCCATTCTTCTTTAGAGGTCCTGCCATCTACGGCCCTGTAATAATTTCCCCAAACCGGGATGAGACATTGTCTCAGCAAGTTCACCCCTCCTAAACCCCTATTAGAAAGAAAATACGCCTCAGAGTGGTCTAGCCACACAGCACAGAAGGCTTACCTCGCCTTCTTGCATTCCTGCAGGTTAGTATAATTCATATCACTCAAACACAAGCAATAATAAGAATGTAAACCATCGGAACACAATCAATTTCACTTAATTTCGCAATCACAGCAAGCGTTCCAAATTATTATTAGTCACTGCCACGCAAGGGCATAGCCTACTTGCAGTTCGGCTATCTATTGACATATAGCCAGGCATCGCCTCCCTACCTTGGAGCGCGGCTTCGTCAGTACATCGACGGCGTTCCCGAAGGAGCATGGGCCCAGAATCAACTGCGACCCGCATCCGTTATATGGGGCATCCCATATAGGGGCAATTCTAGCTCAATAGCTCAAGACAATTTCCTCTTAATTATCATACAACAACTCATAATCAACTCAAGGCACTTTGCACATCACTCACACACCCTAATTACAATATTAATCTTTAAAAATCCAATTTCGATGCCAAACCCGACATTTGAGATTTTCTAAATAAAATCTATATTTTCCACAATCAACTCATCAATTTCAAATTCTAAATATACAGCGGCGATCGGCACGAAATTCTGAGCAATTAGGATAAAAAATAATTTTTCGAGTTTTTTTTTAAAATAATAATATTTTAATGATTTTCGGAATATAATATATTATTAAATAATCCAATAATTTCGAAACATTTATTTAAATCATAAACAAATTCCTTTAAGTCACATCAAGACTTATATTAAAATAAACCTACTTAACCTTTAAACTAAACATACTTTACCTTAATTAATCACCTTAATCTAATCCACATCTAAGTAAACTAATCTAACAACCTAATCTCAATCAACCTAAGCTAAACACACTTAAGGCATAATTAACCCACTAATCAAGGTTTAGTGAGCTAAACTCACCGGAATCGCTTTCTGACGAGTCTCCGGTGAAGAGCACGACGACGCCGACGACAAACCTACACGGATCAACACCAAATGAGAACTAAAAGGCGGCCAAATCGAGCTTGGAAGGGCTGGATCTTGCTGGAACTTCCAGCCACTGACCGAGCTTGGAGGGAGGCGGCACGGCGGCGGAACGGGCGGAGGAACGGCAGAGGAGGACCGGCGGAAGTAGCTAGGGCTCGGGACGGCAACTGACGGCGACGAACGGCGGTGATGGAGGCTCCGGCGACGACGAGCAGCTGCTGGCGAGGAGGGACGATGATGCTGGAGGCTCGGCGGATGGAGGCGGGGCAGCTCGCACGTGGGACAGTGCGCGGTCGTGCGCGGACGAGTAGCGACGGCGAGCTCCGGCGGCGAACGGTGAGCGGCGGCGATCGAGCGGGCGAAGGGGGGCGGACGAAGGGGGGTCGGCTGTTGGTTTCCTTTTAGCTTTTTCTTCCTCTCTCTCTCTCTTCCAAGTTCAAATGGAGAAGATGATGGGGACAAGGGGGAAGTGACATCCCACCTTTCCAAGAGCTCATCCCCACCATCCACTTGTCATCATCCTAGCCCATCTTGCCTCCCCTATGACATCACTTGTGATGTTATCATCCACTAACTCCAACCTTCCACAACTTTAGTCCAATAGGTTCAATTTCATTTTCCGCTGGGGTCCAATTCTTGTACATCCAATTTCTTCAATTCCCATCAATTCTCTTCCAATTGAGTCCAAATTAAAGTTCATAATTTAATCCAATGTTCCTAATAAAATTTGTGACACACCAGGACTTCCAATTTCAGAATTTGATCTCAATTTCATGGTTAATTTCACTTTGGCATGATACTAGCGCGGCCCAACCTACCGGGTAGCCTTTAGAAATTTTTGTGCATTTGACCTGTGGTTGATCAATTCAAGCCACAATGTACATCTTTGATACATTGACAACTTTCGGTTGTCGGGGTAATCTCAAGGTTTCAAATACGGGCATAGGGTACCCAATCGATAGAAAAGTCGGTCCAGTGCCGATCGACAAGAATTGTGTGATCCGGTGGGATCATCCACACCTGATCACATGCCTCTGTCGAGCCGACCTATCTCTGATTTCTAATCGATTTTTATTTGTGCCATAATGACCCTTGCAGATTATCTCGGTCGAAAGGTCGCTTCCTGATCAAATTCTCAAGTCTGATGCATTAGAATCTCTTAACGGCTTCACCTGATAGACTAGTTTTCACATGAGTGGCCGACTCAAGGAAAGGAACTATATGCGTGCCAACGAAATGCCCGTCTCAATTTATTGAAATTAGAATTGGAAAATTGGGATGTCACAGCAATTGTTTCTAAAGGATATTCGGTACATACCATCAAAGAATTGTTTTATGTTCTAGAATTAAAAACCAACCTCCTAAGTGTTGGCCAATTACAAGAGAAGGGCTATGAAATTTACACTCAAAGGAGGTGTTTGTAGAATCCTTGATGAGAAATTGGGTCTAATTGGTCAAGTTACAATGACTGCCAATCGGATGTTCCCACTACATCTTCATAGCACTTCCCATTCATGCTTCGCTGCAAGATTAAGAGAGGAAGCTTGGGTATAGCATTTTAGATATGGTCATCTTAGCTTTGGTGGACTATAGATATTACATCAAAAGAAGATGGTGGAAGGACTGCCCCTAATCACTGCTCCATTCGAAATATGTGAAGACTGTGTTGTTAGCAAACAACACCGTGCTCAATTTCCACAAGGAAAAGCATGAAGAGCAAAGAAACCGTTGGTGCTGGTCCATTTAAATATTTGCGGGCCAATATCTCCAGTTTCCAATGGAGGTAATTGGTATGTCATCACTTTCATTGATGATTATAGCCAGAAGATTTGGGTTTATTTTTGCATGAAAAATCTGAAGCTTTTGAAGCATTCAAGAGCTTCAAAATATTTGTTGAAAAGATAGTGGGAATCTAATAAAAGCCCTTTGCACGATCGCGGTTGCGAATACAACTCAGGTGCATTTGCAGATTTCTATGGGAAGCATGGCATTAAGAGACAACTCACTACAGCTTATTCACCATAGCAAAATGGAGTTTACGAACGGAAGAACCGCACTATTTTGAATATGGTGCGAAGTTTATTGACGGAAACTGGAATTCCAAAGAGCTTCTAGCCTGAAACTGTTAATTGGAGTATTCATCTTTTGAATAGAGGCCCGACTCTTGATGTTCTGAATATGACACCTGAAGAAGCTTGGAGCAGGCAAAAACTGGCAGTAAATCACTTCAGAATTTTTCGGTGTATAGCCTATGCTCATGTTCCAGATTAGAAGAGAAAAAAGCTAGATGACAAAGGAGTCAAATGTGCTTTTCTTGGCATTAGTGATCAATCAAAAGCCTACAAGCTTTATGATCCTGTAACCAAGAAAATCTTCATTAGTCTTGATGTGATCTTTGATGAAGAACAATTCTAGCCATGGAGTGAGAAAGGTGTTGAAGGACAAATTCCAATGAAGTTTGAAGATGATGAAGAGCCCACAACCAGTCGAACCATCACGGAAAGTTCACAAAGTCAAAACCCTATTGTAGAAATTGAAGAACGGCCACATCGAGTTCGAAAAAGACTCGCTTGGATGAGTGATAATGAAGTAATAGGGGTTGAAGAATCTAAAGATCCACTTACCTATTTTGCTTTGTTTTCAAATTGTGATCCTGGAACCTATGATGAAGCTGTACAAAAAGAAAATTAGAGAATTGCTATGGATGTAGAAATCGCAGCCATTGAGAAGAATAATACTTGGGAATTGATAGAACTTCCAAGAGGACCCAAATCAATGGGGGTCAAGTGGGTATACAAGACGAAGTTGAATAAAGATGGCGAAGTTGACAAATACAAGGCACGCTTGGTCGCAAAAGGTTACAAACGAGAATTTGGAGTGGATTACAAAGAGGTGTTTGCCCCTATGGCAAAACTTGACACAATCATATTGGTGATTACATTAGCAGCACATAATTCATGGCCTATCTTCCAATTGGATGTGAAGTCAGCATTCTTGCATGGTGACATCCAAGAAAAGGTATTTGTCGATCAACCTTCTAGTTATGTGAAGCATGGTAGTGAACATAAAGTTTATAGACTGAAAAATGCACTATATGGGTTAAAACAAGCTCCCTAAGCTTGGCATAGTCACATTGATGCCTATTTTTTGAAGGAAGGGTTAGAAAATGTCCATATGAGCATACATTATTTATTAAAGTTGGTGATGGTGGAAAATTGCTTATGGTATGTTTGTATATGGATGATCTCATCTTCATAGGGAATAACAGTGTCTTGATCAACACATTTAAGAAGTCTATGATGGATGAATTTGAGATGACTGATCTTGGATTGATGCATTATTTTCTGGGCATAGAAGTAATTCAATCTGCAGCTGAAATCTTTCTTTCCCATGTTCAAGAGATTTTGGACAAATTTCAAATGAAGAATTGCAACTCTATGGCCACACCAACTAAGGTTAAATTGAAGCTATTGAAAGATTTTGATGGGAAAAAGGTGAATAGCACACTTTACAAGCAAATCGTTGGAAGTTTAATGCATGTGACAGCAACAAGGCCAAATATCATGCATGGTGTGAGCCTCATAAGCAGGTATATGGAATGCCTAGCAAAAACACACTTACAAGCTGCAAAGAGAATTTTCCGCTACTTGCATGGGACTGAAACTTTTGAGCTGTTTTACAAAAAAAAAAAGGAGAAAAATCATATTTTGTTTGGCTTCACTGACAATGATTTTACTGGAGATATGGATGATCAAAAAAAGCACTTATGGCAATGTGTTTATGTTTGGTTCGGGGCTGTCTCATGGTCTTCAAAGAAGCAACAAATTGTTACTCTATCAACAACTGAAGCTAAGTTTGTAGCTGCCACCTCAAGTGCTTGTCATGCTATTTGGTTAAGGAAGATTCTTAAAGAACTTCAGTTTAAACAACAAGAAGCAACAACAATATATTGTGACAACAACTTAGCCATTAAACTTTCAAAGAATCCAGTTCTACATGGAATGAGCAAACATATAGATGTGAAATATCATTTCTTGAGGGATCTCACAAAGATAAAGTGATAGATCTTGTTTTCTGCAAAAGTGAAGATCAACTTGTTGGTTTATTCACCAAGCCTCTCAAATTATCTACATTTCGAAGCTGAGAAAGCTTTTTGGTGTTTGTTCGTTGGATGTTCCCGGAGTTAAGGGAGGGTTTGTTTTATTCCTTTAAGGCGATTGTCTACAACGTCGGTTTAAGGGAGGGTGTTGAAGTAGTTAACTTTCATTTTTACATGTCTTTAATAATGTAATAATGGAGTCATAATCAATAGGAAGTGGCTTGTTTTTAGGAGTTAGTTTCTGCACATGTTCTGGTTAGTGGGGTATATTAGTGGGTCTTTGTTGTTGTTGTTGTTGTTGTTGTTGTTGTTCAGTAGCTATTTTCTTGCAAAGTTGTTTAGATGTTCTGCCTATTTAATAGGCTTATGTTCTGTTGAATATTGTGACGAGAGTTACTGAGCAACTCTCTTGTGTGTTTTCTTCTCGAGTCCATTTGATTAAATCAAAATGCCCTCGTCCTTTGCCGTTCGGCTAAACCTGTTTGACCGTGGCGGGATAGGCATTGGTGTCTATATCTCTCACAAAATTGCAAACGGTGTGACACTTTCAACTTTCCTTAGTTCTTGAGCGGCCATTTCTCAAGGCACGAGTGAGTTGGTCACTCCATAACTAGACACGACCACAATATTCCCACCTAAAGAGTTACGAGTCCCTCCGCCCAACAATTTGATCAAAATAGAGAAGACAGTCATAACGAGGTTTGAGTTTGATTCCGCCGGCTTAGCCGCTTTGAGAACCAAAGGCGGCAATTGGTCGACATCTAAAAGTCCTACTCTTGTTGAAGCCGTGACCACTCTTATATGCAAATCTGCCGAGGTGATTCCCAGAAAAAAATGGAAATAAAATAGCCAAGGGCAAACGGGGTTGTGCTCTTTCATTAAGCGCTCGAAATATCCGTTAGTTGCCATCTTTTTCTTGCCAATGAGAAGATGGTTCCATGTGCTCGATTGATTATTTTGATTTCAACTTAGGAGCACTACCAATGTATTTCAAAGAAGGGTTATCTTGACATAGGTTTGCTTCTTGCTTTGAGATTAACCTAAATTAAATGGAGTCTCTATCATCCCCACTTAAAGAGCCAATAATGAAACTTCATACAACTTAAAGTTCATTGTGGGGGGAAGAGAATTTTTAGAGGTCCTTGTACTCTTTTTGCCTAGCATTGAATATACTGGGTATCACCTTATCAATATCTCAAATCAAGGATGGGTTCTTTTTGTTGGAGAAATCTTTCTGGAATATTTTGAAGCTGACAAAACGTTTCCATCAGTCTAGTCTGAAGATTTGCAGACTCTACTATTTAAAGTCTGAAGACCTTGACTCCCCCGACTCAAGACTCAAAGTCTATTCTCATTGACAGTTTCTAATCCGTTGAAGAAAGGCTATCCAGAACTGGATGCTTCATTAAGGATTTAGCCTTATCGACTGAAGAAGATCTCTTGGCTGGATATGACATAACAGATTCCTTTATTCGAATCAAAATTGATTAAGGATCCGATGATTGACGAAGTATACTTGGAAGGTTCTACTTATGGAAACCAAGATCCTGATTGTATGGGCGAGTAGGATTGATGGGCTATCGACATGTTCCTTTAATAGCTCAAATGATCTTCCTAATTGATTCCGTCCAACGGGTAGATTGGAGGAATTCCTTTGGTAAGTGCCAACGGGTATGATGGCATAAAGGAGTATAAAAGGAAGACGTTCCGGTTGTTCGAGGTGGTGCACGATAGAAGAATTCCAAAGTCCGAAGCTCCTTGATTCTTAGTCAATTCATTTGCGAGCGAAATCTTGTACGCAAAAGAGAGTTTATATTTTGAGATACCTTGAGGAAGTGTGGTAGAGTATCTACACTTTGTGGAATCAAGGGAAAGCATTGCTTGTAACATCTCTTTTGTTCATAGTGAAATCCAGCCGGTAGGGTCAGTCGGTGCGAAGAGTGGACGTAGGCTTGGAATAAGCCGAACCACTATAAACCTTGTGTTTAATTTTCTCTTCCCTACTCTCTGCTTTACTTTGATCATAGTTTGTTTTGTTAACTAAAGAAGAGTTTCCTTTCTATTGTCTGCCTAGTATTGCTTTCATATCTCAAGAAATTATTTTTACACCTATTCACCCCCTCTAGGTGCTTATACTAGCTATATCAATTGGTATTAGAGCTTGTGTACTCACTTTTTTTGAAGTGTTTTACTTGAGTTAAAGATCCATGGCTAGTATGCTAGCTCCGGGGGCTGGTGGAAGGGCAAAGCAATACCGAGACCACCTTACTTTGATGGAAATGATTACAACATCTGGAAAAACAAGATGAAAGCGTTCCTAAGATCAAAGGATCCTCTGGAATGGGACGTTGTAGAAAAAGGAATCACTCTTAAAGCTGCATCTGTCTCAGAGAGAGGAAAAGAAGCTGTTAAGTCTAGTCAAATGACTCGGGAAGAGATAATCAAGAGACAAGCTCTTGATGCAAAAGCAATTTATTCTTTATATTGTGCTTTGTCACCCTCTTTGAATATAACAGAATATCTTCTTGTGTTACAATGAAAAGAAGTCTGGGATAGATTACATATTACTTATGAAGGAACGGATCGAGTGAAAGAGACAAGAATCAACATTCTCTTTGGTCAATACGAAGCCTTCAAAATGAAATCAGGAGAATCTATAACTGACATGTTTAGTCGTTTTACAGATATCGTGAATGGTCTTGAAAATCAAGTTCAACCAATTTCGATCCCATGAAGGTAAACAAGCTCTTTGCGAGGACTCTCCAAGGATTGGAATCACATAAAGACCTCAATAAGAGAGACACAAAGGATCATGCCACTATCTGTCGATGAGTTGGTTGGAACTCTTCAGTCTTATGAAGTGGAACGAATCAATGAAGACGAAGATCCTAAAGGTAAGAAATCCATTGCATTAAAATCCAATGATGATTCTGATGTCACAGATTCTGAAGACGATATGGACGATGAGGAGCTTGCTCTCATGATAAGAAGATTCGAAAGCTGAACAAAAAGGTAGAAGGTTCAATCCAAAGAAACGAGTTTTCAAAGGCAACAGACCAAGTCTGAGGATGATGAATCAAACAAAGATGTAGTCTGCTTTGAATGTAAGAAAAGGGACACATCGGACCCAACCGTCCGCTTCGAGGAAGAAGAAAGGTAAAGCTGAAAAGTATCGAAAGGCTCTCAAAGCGAGAGACTTGGGTGATACGAGTGTGAAGAAAGTGATGATGATTATGCCAACATATGTCTGATGGCACAATTGGATTCAGATTCAAACTTTGAAACAGACTCAGATTCAGATAGTGAATTCGAGGTAAGTAACTTCAAAATCCCTGTTAAAGTTTCTAAATACATTGATGAGTTATGTTTTAGTCTTAAGACTTCTCTTAAAAGGATTTCGAACTCAAAAGGATAATTCTGCATTGAAACAACAGGAAAATGCTTTGAAAGAAAAGATTAAATGTTTAGACACAAATGTCTCCTCTTAAAGAAAGTGAAGATAATCTTCTAAAAGAAAATGAATTTCTAAAAAGGGACATATCAAATATTTCAAAAAGATTTTCAATAGAATCTGAAAAACTTGAGAAAATTCTTTCAGCACAAAGACCTTATTTCAATAAATCTGGTTTAGGAATGACAGCGAAACCATTCCTTTAATTGATTTTCCTAAAGTGAAGGAAAGAATTAAGCAAAGACCCACAAGAAATGCTTACAAGGATCATTTCAAAAGGTTTTTGTTAAACCAAAGTAGGTCGAAATGCTCTCGAGATGTTCAAAGTGCAATAGTGCAGATCATTTTGAAAAAGAGTGTCCTATGGTTTGGAAACTTGTTAAGAGAGTATGGGATAAAACCGCATATCATACTAACACAAATGGACCCAAGAAAATATGGGTACCAAAGAAAGCTTGAGTTTCTTTTTTAAATGCAGGTCACTATCAAGAAAAAAGGTAAAATGGTATCTGGATAGTGGATGCTCAAGACATATGACAGGAGATTTAAATTGCTTCATAAAGCTCGTTAAAGTAAATGGTGGAAAAGTCTCATTTGGAGGAAACAGCAAAGGAAGAATTGTGGGATTTGGAACTGTAAAGATTGGAAACCTCACAATAAGCAATGTTTCCCTAGTAGAAGGACTCAACTACAATCTGCTCAGTATCAGTCAGTTTGTGTGATCTTTTGGTTTCAAAATCAACTTTCAAGAGGGAATATGTTCAGGAACCAGTAAAGATTCTACTCAGTCATTCATGGGCCGAAGACATGGAAATATCTACCTCTTGGATGTGAAAACAGATGAATAGCAATGTCTAATCTCAATTCAAGACGAAGCGAGCCTATGGCACAGAAAGCTTGGGCATATCAATATGAAGCAGATAGCCAAAATTTCAGCAAAGAAGCTTGTTCATGATCTACCCAATTTATCATACCAAAAGTCTGATCCATGTACACCATGCGTATTGGGAAAGCGGGTAAGAAATTCCTTTAAACCAATAAATCAAGTTTCCACTAATCGTGTACTGCAGCTTCTGCATATGGATCTCTTTGGACCAACCAGAACTCGAGCATTGGAGGTAAGAAATATTGCCTAGTAATTGTGGATGACTACTCACGATTTACTTGGGTATATTTCTGGCAAGTAAGTCTGAAACCTTCTCTTACTTTGAAAAGTTTGCTAAAAAGGTTCAAAATGAAAAAGGGTATGTTATCTCAAGTATAAGAACATACCATGGAAGTGAATTTGAAAATCAAGATTTTACAAAATTCTGTGATGAATCAGTTTTCAGCATGTGTTCTCCTCTCCATATACTCCAGAGCAAAATGGAGTTGTGGAAAGAAAGAATAGATCTCTTCAAGAAATGGCTAGAACTCTTTTAATTGAAAGTAACATCTCTTCACGATTTTGGGCTGAAGCAGTTTCAACAGCATGTTATATTATTAATAGAGTTTTTCTAAGGCCTATTCTGGAAAAAACCCCCTATGAGTTATTCAAAGGAAAGAAGCCTATTGTTTCATATTTTCATGTGTTTGGATGTAAATGCTTTATATTGAAAAATGCAAATGATCGAGTTGGTAAGTTTGAAGAAAAGTCAGATGAAGGCATCTTCCTTGGATATTCAACCTCAAGCAAAGCCTACGAGTCTATAACAAGAAGAGTCGATGCATGGAGGAATCAATGAATGTCAAATTCCAGGACTCTATGCAAAATGAATCTATTCATACTCTTCTTGAAGAATCCGAGCACCTCCGACTCTACAAAGTCTAAATCTCAAGTAGAAGCTCAGACTCTGAAAGACCAGCAACAAGTGGTTAATGAAGATTCAAATGAAGGAAGTGATCATCAACCTGACAAATCAACCAGCAATTGGAAGCATAAGTCCAGTCATCCCAAAGATCTCATTATTGGCAACATTAATGAAGGAATTCGCACAAGATCCAAAAGGCGCGAAGAGTCTAGTGTTGTGGCTCTTATTTCTGAAATAGAACCCAAAAGCATAGAAGAAGCTTTATTTGATGAAAGCTGGATTGAAGCTATGCAAGAAGAACTCAGACAATTCAGCATTAATGATGTCTGGGAGTTGACTCCTAAACCGAAAGGTAAGTCTGTTATTGGAGCTAAATGGGCTTTCAGGAACAAGATGAACGAGAAAGGAAAAGTCGTAAGAAACAAAGCAAGACTCGTGGCCAATGGATATACGCAAGAAGAAGGGATAGACTATGACGAGACTTACGCACCGAGCAAGGTTAGAAGCAATTTGATTATTACTTGCTTTTGCTTGTTATAAGAATTTCAGTTATTCCAAATGGACGTCAAAAGTGCTTTCCTAAATGGATTTATCCATGAGGAAGTCTATGTGGAACAGACCACCTGGTTTGAAGACCCAAGGAAGCCGGACTCGGTTTTAGACTGAAAAATGCCTTGTATGGTTTAAAGCAAGCACCCCAAGCTTGGTACGACAGGCTGAGTAAGTTTTTAATACAAAACGGCTTTGTCAAAGGTAAAGTAGGCACTACTTTGTTTATCAAAAGAGAAAATAAAAGTTTTATTCTTGTTCAAATATATGTAGATGATATTATTTTTGGATCCTCTAATGAAAGTTTGTGCAAGAAATTCTCTAAAACTATGCAGGATGAATTTGAGATGAGCATGATGGGTGAGCTAACCTTCTTTCTCGGGCTTCAAGTTAAACAGTTGAAGGAAGGAACTTTTGTTCATCAAGAAGAATATGCTAATGATCTTGTCAAAAAGTTTGGACTGGAAAATTGCAAAAAGGCTGATATACCAATGTCAAGTTCCTTGAAGATAGACAAAGATGAAGGAGGAAAGAAAGTTGACCGAAGCTATACGGGAGTATCATCGGTTCACTTCTTTATCTTCTTGCTTCTAAACCTGACATTTTGTTTAGTGTTTGCATTTGTGCTAGATTTCAAGCAGACCCAAAAGAATCTCATCTAAGTGCTGCAAAGCGTATTATCAAATATATTGCTTCAACTTCAAGTCTCGGTCTTTGGTATCCAAAAAGGGGAGACTTTACTCTTCTTGGATACTCAGACGTAGATCTAGCCGGTTGCAGAGTTGATAGAAAGAGCACCTCGGGTACCTGTCAGTTACTTGGAAGCAGGACAATGTCTTGGTTTTCAAGAAAGCAAAATACAGTAGCTCTTTCTACAGCAGAAGTAGAGTATGTAGCTCTTGGAAGTTGTTGTTCACAAATTCTGTGGATAAAACAACAGTTAAGAGAATTTGGAATTGAAGATTCATGCACGGAGATTAAGTGTGACAACACCAGCGTAATCAATCTGACCAAAAATCCAATTCTTCACTCAAGAGCAAAGCATATAGAGATTCGACATCACTTCATCGGA
Source organism: Eucalyptus virginea (assembly GCA_014182375.1). Classification (NCBI taxonomy): domain Eukaryota; kingdom Viridiplantae; phylum Streptophyta; class Magnoliopsida; order Myrtales; family Myrtaceae; genus Eucalyptus; species Eucalyptus virginea. The sequence goes on from CM024515.1 coordinate 41,862,687, forward strand.
GATCATGTTCAAAATGGAGAAGTTTCGATTCGGTTTGTTGATTCAAAGAACCAATTGGCGGATATATTTACAAAGCCTTTGGAGAAAAATCAATTTGAAATCATCATTCCCCGGACTCAACATCCTGAAGCTTGAAGAAGTTAAAGTCTAGAGACTCTCGGACTCGAGTCAATAATGGTTCTTTTTGTAAGTTATTTTACTTTCTCTTATATTAAATCTCGGAAAGGTACGATCATTTATCTATTTATAATTGATTTATGCTATCTTCAATTTCCGTGAAAAGTGCAATTTTACCTTTTCAAAAAGAGTTAATTTCTCTTTAAAAATGGCAGTTATCTATTTTTGAAAAATGCGGTTATTGTTAAAAGAGGCATATTTTCACTTTCCTTTCTGACGTTTGGTATTTACCCCTTTTCGACCGAGCTATATACAGGTCGGTTCCTCTTCGCTTAACTCCAAAACCCTAAAAGCATCGATCTTCCACTTGCGTCTTCTTCTCTTGTTTAATCTTCAAAAAAGTTGTCATCTTTCTTGGGAAAAACAAGTTTGGAATCTTCCGAAGATTGTGAAAGATGTCGTCTTCAAGAAAGTCTTCGAGGATCACAAGCAGGGGTCCACGGCGAATGAGTGAGGGGCCTACTCACTTTGATCTTACCGAGGAAGAGGAGTTACCAAGTCAGCAGCAGAGCCCACAACATTATCAGCCGCGTCATTCTCCACCAACTAGTCCACAGGGTGTTGATCATCAACAAGAGGAAGAAATCATTGAGGACGCAGATCCTGTAAGAATTCAAAAGCCCTATTTTATTTATAAGCTTTACCGTGCTTTAAAAGAGGATTGCTACTCTATTGAACTACATCGATGGGTTTCTTAAAGACAAGGGATATGGGAATGAATATATCTTTTTGCGAAAAATGGAGGATTTGGGAATTGCTCCTAAGGGATTGGCAGAAGAAACCCTTGCAAATATCCCAAGTGATCCGCGTGTTGGAGGACTGAATCCAATTGATGGGAATGATGATGACAAATTGTACAGCCAATTCAACCGAGAATGGGTGTTGCGGCTAAAATTCGAGGAAAAAGGACAGAGTTGTTTAGATCGAAGGAACATAAGGATCTGTACTCTAAATTGTTGAAGCGTGGGGTGATAAACCCTAGGAGTGTGGATTTTGATTTCCTTGATGCTGTGAATGTAAATTTGAGGGAAAAGTTCAGTTTTCTTCAACTTGAACAGTTACGTTCGACACCACGAAGCCTATGCTCAATTAACTTGCATACTTCTATTCAAATCTTAGCTTCTTGGATGCGAATAGAATCTCTTTTAGTGTCCGAGATAAGGACTTTGTGGTTGATGTGGATATGTTGGCGGATGTGATTGGGGTTGAGAGAGGGAGATATCAACCCATCAGTGTTTCTATAACTCGTGCCACGTTGGAACTTGTTAAAGACAGAAGGACAGAAGGAAGGATTACATACTCAAGGATGCGTGCATTCAACATTCTGCTTCACAAGATTGTGATTAATTGTCTCAGGCCAAAGTCTACTTCAAAACGATGTTTCCAATTCGGAGGCAAAGGCGATGTACGTCATCAATGCGGGGAAAAAGTTTTCTCTTCCTCACACTATTCTGTTCCACATGTATAGAGCAGTGGTAAAGGATAGGGGTCAACTTCCTTATCCAGGTCTTGTGTCAAAATTATTCAGACATTTGAATGTTCAGCCTCCACAAATTTTCTGTGTTCGACCGTGTGACAAATTGGTGGTTGGACTGAAAATGGTGTCCAAAATGCGTCTGAAAGAACTCGACAAGGCGTTGGAGAAATTGAAGGAGACAACCCTTGCCAAGCCTCATCAAGTCTCTTCTGCAGCAAAAAGAAAAGGGAAGGAGCCCATGGTTGGGCCATCCAAAAAGAGAAGAGCTCTCATCATTGAGGATGAAGATGATGAGGATGACCTCACCATTTCTGCTATGGCATTGAAGAAGCTGAGTCGTTATGTTCTAGAATCAATGGAACGACAGGAGAAAGAAGCAGAGGAGAGAGAAGGACAGGAGAAAGAAGAACAAGAGATAGAAGCAGAGGAGCAAGAAGCAGAGGAGAAGGAAGAAGAGGAGAGAGGAGCTGAAGAAAGAGAAGCAAAGGAGGAAAGGTTTGAAGAAGAAGAAGAAGAAAGAGAAAATCAAGAGGAAGGAGAGCATGATGAACACTCTTCTCCACCGAAGCCATGGAAACGAGGGGAGATGGTGAAAATAGAGGAATGTCCTCATATCCTGTTACTAGTGAAGGAGTCGGCCACTCTCCGGCGAGATCCGAGAGGACATCCATGCCTCTCAATTTCCCGAGGAGGGACATGATGTTTCATCGCCAAATCTGCGTGACTATGCTGATATACCATCGTCTGCCTTTACTCCATCAGATTGAGCCGAAGCTAGTATGCAGACTGACAATTCAGCAGATTTCCGCAGAATCCTTGATGTTCTCTTGGAAATGAAGAGTCAGATATATGCTTTGGAGTGTGAAGTTCAAAACTTGAAGAATGCAGGACAAGCTTCTTCCGTTTCCTTGTCTGATCAGATTCAAGCCCTTGCTCTTCAGAATCAAGCAAATGCTAAGAGTGAAGAGGTGGCTCAACTGAAGGAAGATTTGAAAAAGCTGGAAGGCATCGTTCAGTCAATGGGAGATTTCCAGCTTGTTCGCCTTCCCAAGCAATCTTGACTCCATTCTATTCCCATCTCAACCTTTTTTATGATGACAAAAAGGGGAGAGATGCGAGATTTGAAAACTTTGAACTTAAACTTGGTGATCGTTTAGTTTGTTTTGATGTTTGACTTGGCTTGTGTCTAGATGTCGGCGAACTTTGATTTGGATTTGACTTTCTTTTTATATTAAGTACTACGATATCCTATGAATGGCTTTACTCTCATGCAAGACTAACCTATTTTACGTGGTTGCAGATTCTAGTGTTATCATTAAGCCATTAATCTTTATGAGATATCCATATTTGATTTAGTAATGTTTTGCAGGTCAAAGTTATTCAAATATGCAGGAAAGTTTTGTCACCATAAAAAATGGGGAGATTGTTGGAGAAATCTTTCTGGAATATTTTGAAGCTGACAAAACGTTTCCATCGATCTAGTACGAAGATTTGCGAGACTCTACTATTTAAAGTCGAAGACCTCGGACTGCCGGACTCAAGACTCAAAGTCTATTCTCATTGACAGTTTCTAATCCGTTGAAGAAAGGCTATCCGTAATCGGATGCTTCATTAAGGATTTAGCCTTATCGGCGGAGAAGATCTCTTGGCTGGATATGACATAACGGATTCCTTTATTCGAATCAAAATTGATTAAGGATCCGATGATTGGCGAAGTATACTTGGAAGGTTCTGCTTATGGAAACCAAGATCCTGATTGTATGGGCGAGCAGGATTGATGGGCTATCGACATGTTCCTTTAATAGCTCAAATGATCTTCCTAATTGATTCCGTCCAACGGGTAGATTGGAGGAATTCCTTTGGTAAGTGCCAACGGGTATGATGGCATAAAGGAGTATAAAAGGAAGACGTTCCAGTTGTTCGAGGTGGTGCACGATAGAAGAATTCCAAAGTCTGAAGCTCCTTGATTCTTAGTCAATTCATTTACTTTTTTTTTTTGCGAAATCTTGTACGCAAAAGAGAGTTTATATTTTGAGATACCTTGAGGAAGTGTGGTAGAGTATCTACACTGTGTGAAACAAGGGAAAGCATTGCTTTGTAACATCTCTTTTGTTCATAGTGAAATCCAGCCGGTGGGCTGTCGGTGCGAAAGAGTGGACGTAGGCTTGGAATAAGCCGAATCACTATAAACCTTGTGTTTAATTTTCTCTTCCCTACTCTCTGCTTTACTTTGATCATAGTTTGTTTTGTTAACTAAAGAAGAGTTTCCTTTCTATTGTCTGCCTAGTATTGCTTTCATATCTCAAGAAATTATTTTTACACCTATTCACCCCCCTCGAGGTGCTTATACTAGCTATATCACTTTTTATTGTTTAACTAAAATGGGCACTCGAGTCAAATTAAGAACCTTTTGTCAGGCTATTGTTCACTTATTTTGTTCCTTAAACCTTATGGAATAAGACATGAATTTATTGTTGGTTGTTTGTTTGTAAAACAAATAAAAGGTGATTTTCCTTGTCCCACATAGGAAGTGATAGAGTTATGGAGTATGATAGAGGAAAGTAATATTCAAGAGTTATGGAGTATGATAGAGGAAAGTAATATTCAAGTGCAAAATGAGTGTGTTGGGGGCAAGCACTTACTAATAGGCCATCCATCTTATCATGTTAAAGCAGATAATAAGGCACTTGCAAATACTAATAACACACATACAATTTCCATCATAATTATGTATGCCCTAGACTCCTGTCATATGTAGGGACAATATTTTTTACAGTTATAATGTTGAAGCTTGTAACCTTAGGGCTTGTAACGTTGATACTAGTAGTGAAGAAATTGTTTAGTGTGACATCGTGGTTTTTCTCTTTTTGATTTTGAGAAGGATTTTCCACGTAGAAATTCTTGCTTGTTTTCTTCTTTACTTTTTCTCTTCATATATTCATGTTCCTAATAAAAAGTTGGAAGGAAATGGGCCACTTTATAAGTGTGAGCTTCTTCTAGTTTATTTAAAGAAGTGAAAGGGTTGTGGGCTTAAGCCCACAATAATCACATGCGGGTGTGCAATTTTTAGGTGCACTTAGCACTAATCCCCTATTTATTATTTTATTTTATTTTGTATGATTATCTTGAAAAAAATAATTTAGTCAAAAGATAGTATATTTTCAAACAGTATTTTAAGAAGTTATGAAATTCGGAATTTTTAAAAATTGTGTACTTTTTTATTATTATTTATTATTCCTAATTTTCTATGTTTTTCAAGATAACATTTGAAAATATACTTGTTCGCTTTGCAACTTTTCCCGGAGGAATACCTTTGTTCACTTTGTAATTTTTTCTAGAGAGATACATTTGTTCACTTTGCAGCCTTTCCTGAAGAGTAGCCTCTATTAATTAAGACCAAGATAAATATATCGGTTTGGCATGAATGTGAATCAAGTCTTTTTTTTTTTTTGGTAAAGAAAAAAAATTATGATTGTATTTTTTCTTTCCAAAAAATACAATCATAATTTCAATTGTTTCCCTAGAGAGACCTAGAGAAATATTAGAATTGTTATCTAATATTATCAATCGAAACTTTATTATATCCTGGAGGAAATTTGCCGGTAATCATTAGCAAATTTGTAAGGCAAATCATTCCTTTAAAAAAGTGATGTCACGCCTCAAAGTCTTATTCCGTTCTATTTAATTTGAAGGCAATATTTTCCAACATTTCTCACTTCATGAAAGCTGTCTAGCAGTTGCAATTTTATGACATGTTCTTGTGTACAATATATTTAAGTAACTCCCGTCGTTGGTCACCTTATCAAGGCCCCTGTCTAGCATGTCCATAAATGAAAAACCTGATCAGGCTCCCAATTTTTTTTTCTCTGCACTGACTGTTATTGGTTTAGGAGCACGCCAGACTGGTCTTCTTTGCGAGGATTACATTTTGTCCCCTGCCTCTTAATCCAACTATCTGATTCAAACGGAAGTCACTCGTCAAACCACGGATCTGAGCAGCTTATAACTATTCCATAAAACTTAGATCGCACATTTCTGGTATGGGTGAGCACTGGCCAAGAAAGCTTCGAAGGAGAAGGATCAATCTGCATCGCGTTCATTCTCATGGTGGAGATGTTAAAAAGCTATTCAGAACTCGTATCAAGGGCTCTTCCTGGTGCATATGTTTCTTTTTCCGTTCCAGGAAAAAACTACTGCTTTCTAATGCAGGGTAAGTGTGGCGAGAGAAAACTGACCAAAAAAAAAAAAAGTGTGGCGAGAGAACGTTCACGGAATGCAAGGCAAGGACACATAAAACCTGCTGTCCCGAAATTCACTCTGTTGGCTCATCTTTCAATTTATTATCACATAAAATTGATATATATATATATATCAACGGATGTGAAGGGTTTGGTTAAAAGTACCCATAAAGCAATAATCTCGACCATCGAAGAATATGCATTTTAAGAACGTTACTCACTTCATGTGAAAATATTACAATTCAGTATATTTAATGACAAGTCTTAGATCACATAAGTTAATCGGGACTATAAAGCGAAGTCTCACACAATGAGAGAGAAAATATTTTACTTGAACGCAAACAATGTGGCATTTGTCTATGTTTATTGCAATTCCTCACTCAACCACATATCATTATTGTAACAATAATGATAATGATAATAATAGTGATAATGATAAGCAATATCAAGTGATAGCAAAATGAAGCTAAAGTACCATATTTTTAAGTGTGGATTTGGGGAGGACATTTCAGTTAGAGGATAAGGTACATTAAGGATAGTTTTCGAATGCGTGTACGAATCAACTGAATGACGATAAGTGGTAGGCATGATCTTGGAGTAATTGTTGAACGGAAGAAGCCACAAAGAAGGGCAAGAGGGAATTGACTAAAGGTGGGTTTAAACAAGCTTTCAACTTGCAAATATATAACACCGAACAAGTTCATTAATAGTCTAGTGCCACGAGGAAAGCAGGGTTTGACAATCCAAACATTAATTATAGGTGCTAGAACTGAGGATCACGAGCTTGGTTTGTAATTTTATTGGAAAATCGATTTGCACATCAACAATCGGATCAAGGCATCCAGGTTTTGTACCCAAATAGGCTCTTCGATGGTTAAGTCAGCCCTGGACATGAAGGGAATTTTCAGGATAGAGAATTCGAGCTTAAAGATGATTATGGTGAATTATAACAGAGAAAAAGAGAAGGAATGTCGTATCATTATTGAATATTGAAGAAATGACAGTCTATGGATGATGGATGGAGAATGGACATGACAAATAGCCTCCGCACTGTGTCAAGACCAATGCATGTCCAGCCTTTGAGATTGCGATAGCATGCTATGTACCCAATGAAAAAGCAATAAAGTATTTTTTTGTCAAGATAAATCTGTTACTTAGTTATGTGTCCCTGTCTGTTTGAATATTTGGGGTTATTTGTCCTCATTATATGTACTTGTCAACTATGTAATGACGATCGAGGGCCAATTAGTCTATGAAATAATGCGAGAGTTTAAAGGTCACTTCAAGCGAGCACGGGAAAGAACAAAAGAAAAGCATAGCGTGGCAAAGTCGTCTTTTGACCTTTCTGAATTGTTCGCCCTCTTCATTCTCGCGAGGGGAAATTAGTATAAATATATTTAGCCACGAGTGATTTGATTGATGGGGGAAAATAAAAATAAAATAAAATAAAGTCATAAACTTATCACATTGATATTGATTAAGTTCCAAACTTTTCAATTGGACCAATTTAGTCCTAAATATTTTCACATTTTGCTAATTTAGTACATCCGGCCATTCGGATTAGAAATTAACTAACATGAATACTGACCATCCCATGTAGCACTACCAATGCCAACATAGACATGTTTAATAATTTTGTAATACCTTTTTGACTTCCTTAAATAATTTCTTTCCTTCTTTCCTTTGTTTTTTCTTACCTTTTCGTTGGTGGCCGATCTCGATCTCAAGCACTGGGCGACTACCAGCGATGCTTGGAGAGGGGAAAAGAGGAGAAAGCTTGAGAGATTCATAGCAAATCACACAATATTAATTCTAGAAATAGTGCGCTCGCTCGATCTGGTGAGCACCCTCGCTAGTTGGAACCAAGAAAAAATAAGACAAGAGAAAAATAAATAAATAAAATGCAAAAATTCTCCACATCAACTTATGTTAGCAATTTCCAACTAAAATTGGCAAAATAACTCAATTAGCAAAATGTGAAAAGGTTTAAGACTAGGTGGTCTAATTTAAAGATTTAAGAATGAATCGGTATCAATACAATAGGTTTAGAACTATTTTTGTATTTTTCCCTAATTGAAGTAATCATCTTATATCTCCTTTAGCCATAAATAATAATCACCCGATATTCCGAATAATATTCAAGGCTCGTTCTATTTTCATCTCATTATTTACTCTTAACACCCTCTTATCACATTAAATTGACTATATTATCCCTTGGGAGCCTACTCTTGATTTAAGATTATTTCTTACATTTATTTTTTTTTTTCAATTATATAAGAAGAAAAACTTAGCAACATTCCTTTTGAAAAAAAAAAAAAATCACCCTAGCCGCTTCTCCACACCCATTATATTTTAATGTATCCTTCATGTTTGTTCTAAACTTATTCTCCATTATTGTAATCTACATAAACAATAATATCATAGTAAAGAAATACTAGTTTTATTTGCAAATTGTGTACTTTATTTCCATATATTATTCCTATGATCATGAATTTTTCAACTTCGATTTTTTGTACAAATTTACAAGAATTTTCTTTAAAAATGAATATTGTGATTGATGTATGCATTATACGCAAGTTACTCAAAGATCATCCTCTTACTTGTGTTTAAGTTATTTTTAAAATTATTTTTAGTACCAAAAAAGGAATATACAACTCATTAACAAAATAATTAGATTTTTGTCAAAACATAATAATGAGTTTTTTTTATCTTCCAAATAAATTACTTTTTGGAAAAGAAATACACCGATTTTGTTCCAAATGGAGAAAGAAAAGAACCTAAAAAGGAAAAAAAGAAGGCAAACATTAGTCTTAAGTCAATAGTGACCCCACATTTTACCTTAATAAATGTTGTTTGAGAGGAGCATGAGTAATTTCATCTCTAGTAAAATTGAAACAAAATATCATATAAAAAAATTGCATTAAAAGAGAAAGAAGAAAAAAATCTTAAATCAAAAACAGGACCTATAAGGAATAATGTAGCCAATTCAATATAAAAGGAATGAAATGAGCCAATAACTTGTGGAAATGGCATAAGCCTTATTCAATTTAAATCAACCATAAAATTCAGTAAATATATGTGCATAAGGCGCAACATGCTTATCTACATCCAAGAAATGAAGGCATATCCCGAGCGAAATCGGAAAGCTTGAGAATCGGAGGAGCTATGACTTATGTCACATAAAATGAATAAGAAGTGCAATTAGCTAAAATACAGAGCATAGTAATGTTTACAAGTACCTGATGAATGACAGGACCGTTACGACTAAGCTAGGCAAGATATTTTACGTATTGTCCCGGGGGACTCATCCATAATTAGACAGCCCCATCTATATCGTCGCGGTCTGAATACTAGGAAGATTTAATTCTATCTTTTTGCATTGTCGAAAGAGAAATATATATGCCAGACCAGGTTGGTGAGTGAGAGATTATCGCATGGCCATTAGATTACCTCGACTGATCTAGTGATTACGACCAACTTTATTAGTTTGTAGTTGCATTATCGATTTCCATAGGTTATCTCTATTCAATATTGAGTACAAGCTATTCACTCACCAATTTTCCGCCATCAACTTCTTCTCCACAGACAAATTCTTGCCCAAACCAGCACATCAACTCCTGAAACCGCTGCCACTGCAAAGTCCTAGCAATCAAACATGAAGATTCAGGTGATTACGAAGGAGACAATTGGTTTAACCTCGGCAACTCCTAGTAAAGTAAAAAAATCTACAAAATTTATCACAAATGTAACAATTTGGGGTTTTTGATGATAAAAAATTACTTTGGAGTAAATTTATCGCAAGTGAACATATTTAATTAGTTAACAACTTTTCATGAATGTTTTGTTACTTTCCAAGCTCTATGAAATATTGTCCAACGATGCAAGTTTATCCAGGGAAAATCAAACTTTTTCGTGGAGTCCACTAACACCGCCTGATTGTCTCGATTGCTCTCGAGACATGTCTTCCGATGGCTTGTTGGTGGCTTGACTGGAGATTTGTTTAGTCTAAGACAAGCTCCAAATAAGAAAGTGCTGGTTGGTGGATGTGTGTAGCTGGTACAGATAAGATTTGCCATAAAATACAACCAATTGCTTGAATTAAATAGATGAGTGGGTACAGCCATCTTCTCTCCGTAAAAACTCGCCCGTCATTGCAGACATTGTTTCTTGCGAGATTTGTCCTGTGGCTGCTATTTATAGGCACAAACACGAGGAACTCACCAACAACCACCGATAAACAACCCAAAAGAGCAAGAGTTTCAGCATAAGTTCTCGTTGCTCTCATTGAGAGGAGAGGATGGAGATTGCAGTTGAAATAACCTCCAGAGAGACCATCAAACCGTCTTCTCCGACCCCGGACCACCTCCGCCACTACCGACTCTCATTCGTCGACCAAATTTCCCCGCCAGTCTATAACCCATTTGTCCTCTTCTACACCCCACAGAATGAAGGTGATCAATTAAACATAGATGACATATCCAGCAAGCTCAAAGCTTCCTTATCTTGCATCCTCACACATTTCTACCCTTTGGCGGGCCGCCTCAAAGGCAATGTCTCAATCGAATGTGACGATGCGGGAGTGCCCTACTCTGAAGCCATCGTCAAGTGCCAAGTTTCCGAGTTTACTGAGAATCCAGACCCACGAGAGCTAAGGAACTTGGTTCCTTTCGTTCTTGATGCCAGCGACGAAACAACCCTTGGTGTCCAATTTAATAGATTTGACTGTGGTGGAATCGCCATAGGAATATGCATGTCACACAAGATATCGGATGCGCTATCCTTGCTCACGTTCATCAATATGTGGGCCGCCGTTTGTCGGGGAGAAGAGATCGTAGCGCCTCCTCAATTCCCCTCAGCCGAGCTGTTCCCGCCGAAGAACATATTGGGTTTCGAACCGAGCACGGGGATTATCAGAGACAACATAGTTTCCAAGAGATTCATTTTCAAAACCGACAAGATAGAGACACTCAAGGCTAGGTATTCCAAAGAAATGGACCTCGACCGAAATCGACCCCCTTCGCGCATCGAGGCTTTATCAACCTTCATCTGGTGCCGCTTTGCTTGGTCAACTAGGGTCTATTCTGAACCTAGCAAGAAATGTATCGTCCTTCATGCGGTGAACTTGCGGACCAAGTTCGATCCTCCGCTACCGCAATATTCCTTCGGGAACTTCTACCGGGTGGCAGTCACTTCCTTGCAATTGGACTCAGGGAAGGAGTGCTACGGGCTTGTGGCTAAAATGAGGGAGACGTTGAGGGGAATCGATAAGGGGTACGTGGAGAAGCTCCGCGATGGGAAAGAGCACTTGGACTTCATTAAGCGGAGTGCCGAGGTATACCTCAAAGGACAGCTACTGGCGATGAACTTCACCAGCTTGTGCTGGTTCCCGGTGTACGAGTCTGATTTCGGCTGGGGCAACCCGACATGGGTCGGATCACCAGCCCTAACTTTCCAGAACCTTGTGGTCTTCATGGACACCAAGTCGGGTGATGGTGTGGAGACATATATAAGCTTGAGGGTCGAAGACATGGCTGCTCTGGAAAGCGATGAGGAGTTCATGGAATTTGTGATTTCTCCAGGAAAAGAACACATTGCAGAGTGAATGTTGTAGAGATTGTATGCTTATCTGGGATTGGCCTCCACTGGCGCTAGCTAGCATAAGTGATGACTGTTGACCCTTAGGTTTGTGACAACGCACTTTGGCTTATTAAGATCTGAATGTTTATGGTGTTAGAGATTGATCCATCGAACGAATTTACAGCACGTTTAATCATTTGAAAATGAGTTAAGTCTGGTGGATGACCAGCAAGTACAGAGAGTTGCAGTCTCTCTCTTGAAATATATCTACTTTATACTCTTCTCAATGAATTAGCCAGAGATTTGTTTTCTATGGTTCAGTTACTACTGCGATCAGACTAGAAGGCCACAACCACATCACTAGAAGAAGATTATGATATCTGAAAAATTTTCAACTTGTTACAAAAATTGCACATCTACGAATAGAAGTGCGAAGAAAGTTCCTGGTCTAGAGCAGCAGATCACTAGTTGAAAAGTATAACAATAACTCTAGAGAATATCTTATCATATTTTCCGCTATTCAAACTCTGGCGAGCACAAAATGCCAGAGAAGGAGATCATGTTTAAGACGCCTCAGCGGTTGGGCCAATATAGGTTGAAAGCCAGTCGGCCATCCAAACCCTACTCAAGAAGGTAATTTGAGGGAAGAAACCCTAACAGCATTTCTGGCCCTGGCCATTGGAGAATCTTGGCCAAGCCCAAAAGTGGCATGATCATATGAGCTTCGAAGCAATTGAGTCTGTTGTCATTCCGGTCTAGATGGATGTTCTCAGAGACTTTTCCAGCAACCGTTGATGGAATAGGTTAGAGTTTCTAATACATAGCGAAGTCTTTAGCCGTGAGAAAGAACTTCCTATGTTCATTCATTAGGCCAGTGTCATCTATGGTTCGAAGAAGAGAAGCCAATGTAGCAAAGCGACTCCATCAAACAAGTTGCAGTTCGTGGTGTTGGAGATGATGGCCATGAATGCGAAGAAAACTTAACGGTGACTCCTCAAAAACAATCGTCTGATCTGCTTTCCAGCTGTTCTAAGCCGTGTAATATGAATGGTATGAAAGAGAGTGCCAAAGAGATCCCATCTTAAAACACTTAACCAGTAACCGTTGATGGAATAGGTTAGAGTTTCTAATAGGTTAGAGACTTTTCCAGCAACCGTTGATGGAATAGGTTAGAGTTTCTAATACATAGCGAAGTCTTTAGCCGTGAGAAAGAACTTCCTATGTTCATTCATTAGGCCAGTGTCATCTATGGTTCGAAGAAGAGAAGCCAATGTAGCAAAGCGACTCCCTCAAACAAGTTGCAGTTCGTGGTGTTGGAGATGATGGCCACGATTGCGAAGAAAACTTGACGGTGACTCCTCAAAACAATCGTCTGATCTGCTTTCCAGCTGTTCTAAGCCGTGTAATATGAATGGTATGAAAGAGAGTGCCAAAGAGATCCCATCTTAAAATACTTAACCAGTAACTCAAGCACCTCTAGTTAGCATTAACATCTTAGCTATCAGAGTATAAATCAGTTTACAGGTCACCAAAAAGCATTGGACATCATGCATTTACCAAAACTTGCTGTCTGTCATTCTCATGTTGATGGCATGATCGTAAAAAACGATTATATGAAATGAAATTGAGTTTGTTCGTAGTTGAGAATGTTTAATGGCAAAACTAGTAATACAGTTCTTTTTTCACTGATTCTTTCGAGACTATTGAGCAAAGAAAAGAAAAAGTTAGTAAATTCAAACCTAATTGATTTAATAAAGGTCACTTAAGTAGCATCGACACCGGTACGCAACATGCAACAGGTCAGGAAAGCTCTGAGTGATCTGTACAAAAATCTGGGGTGCCAGTAGATATCGGCGAATCGGCACTTCTGATCTTGATTAACGTGATCATGGCGATGCTATGGGGAGGGACGCTTAAGCGAGAGAAAAGTGAAGCCGTGGGGGTGGAGTTTCGAAAGGTGGTGGCTAAACTCATGGTGCTTGCAAGTAGTCCAAATATTTCGGACTTTTTCCCAGCACTCGCTTGTTTTGACCTGCAAGGAGTTGAAAGGGACATGAAAAGGGTGCATAGGTGGTTTGATGATTTTATTCAGTCTGCTATCGACTGTGCCACTGAAGGAAGAACAAATGAACTGTTCAGGCAGAAGGATGGAGAATCTGAAAGCAATGAACAGAAAAAGGACTTCTTGCAGATTTTCCTGGACATGGAGATGGATATTGAAGATAACCAGTCACCAATGGACAAAAACGAAGCCCTCAAAGCCATTCTTATGGTTAGTTTATTAAGCTTGGTGACTAGTTCTCATATGGACGTACGCTACTATTTAATGACCTGATGCAGTAGTAATAGTAAGTATAGTTAATCCTTGTTTCCGACTCTGTTTTTGGTAGATTTCTTTCCATATTTTGGCCACCGTAATCATGAGTTAACGTTAAGCGATCATTACTAGAGTACTGTACTCGTTTTCAAACACATATCAGCCCTATAGTACCGTGATTTTCAACCAGCGTCTTGCACAACAGTGAAACAAATATATATGAAAGTTGATATGCTGTGAAGTTATTTCAATTATCGTGTGCTAATTTTTGTATGAAGTTGGTCGTGTCATGTCAAGATTGAAATCTCTTTCCATACCCTTCATTTGGGATCCTCTTGTCTAACTTCACACAAAGTTCCATATTTCACCGAGAAGGTCGATTCTTCTCTATTACAACGCTTCATCATGTATTCAGCTTAATCATGACAGCAATATACTCTTTCTGATGACACTTCGAATTTGTGGAATAGGACATTGTGGTTGGCGGAACGGATATGACTTCGACAACAGTTGAGTGGGTGATGGCAGAGTTGCTGCAAAACTCCGATGTAATGAACAATGTAGTCCAAGAATTGACAGAAGTTGTGGGGGAGGACAAGATGGTGGAAGAGAACCACTGCCCAAATTAAAGTACCTCAATGCTGTCATCAAGGAGGCATTTCGCTTGCATCCGGTGCTGCCTTTATTGGTGCCTCGGACCCCACATGCCTCCTGTGTTGTCGGGGGTTACACAATTCCCAAGGGCAGTAACATATTCTTGAATATGGGCTATATCCAAAGAGACCCCAAGATTTGGGACAAACCATTGGAGTTCAGACTTGAGAGGTTCTTGGAAGATCCCAGCAAGTATGATCTCTCAGGCAACAACTTCACGTATATGCCCTTCGGTTCTGGTCGAAGGGTGTGTGCAGGGCTTGCACTGGCAGAGAGGATGCTACCATATGTTTTGGCCTCTCTTTTGCATTCATTCGAGTGGGAACTACCGCAAGGAGTGGAGCTGGATTTATTGGGCAAGTTCGGGCTTGTGGTCAAGAAAATGGAGCCCCTGGTCGCCATTCCCAGGCCAAGAGTGTCCTCTCCAGAGCTCTACATGTTGAGTTAGAGTTTTCATAAGAATCTCAAGACTCTTCATTTCAGTTCTACGAATAAAAGTATCCTGCAAGTATCAATCATGTTTTTAAGTGTGATATCCCGAAATTCGGCCGTTTCGATAAAGTGAAATGGACATTTTGTCGATGTCTTATGGCCATTTTTTTTCGGGAAATGATCACTCACGAGTTAACTAACCTATTGGGTGAAATCGTTAAGGGATGTATCTGCAAAAAAAATCCCTAAAAGCTTTCACCTTAGTTGGATTGACGCTTAAAATCACGTATGATCGATTCTAACCATGAAATTTAATTTAGTTTCGGGAATCGAATATTCGAGCGTGTCATAATTCATTTAGGGACCTTTGTCTCATCGTTGTCGGTCAAATTATTGACGAGTCCGAAATTTCGGGAAAGAAATTATCGGAGGAAAAATTGAAAAAGAAAGAAAATAGAAAGGAAAAAGAAAAAAAAAAAAAAGAATAATATTATTATTTTAGTTTATTCCTCTCTCCCCTCTCTTTTCTTTTCTCTCTCTCTCCTTCCCTCTTTTCCCTCGTGCGTTTTCCCCCTCCACCGACTGCCCCTATCAATTTCAACTTTGCTTCTCCTCCTTCACTTTTTCTTTTTGACTAGTCAACCACCCTTATCTCTTCTTCTCTCTCTCTTGACGCTCTCTCTCCTTCCCCTTGTTCACATGACGTCCACCGAACCAGTGAAGAAGAAGCGGAGACAACAGCACCGAGAGGAGAAGACCAGAGCAGCTTGCCGTCGCCGCCCGTGCTCTGCCGCTCGCCTTCGCATCTCCCTCACGCTCCTCAGCCGTCGCCACCCTTCTTCTTCTCCTTTCTAGTTTGTGCGAAGACAGAAGTGGACTGAAGCAGAAGCAACAGCCAGCCGCCCGTCACTGCCACACCGGAGCCGGACTGCCACCTGCACCGCCGCCCGCGCGGCCATCGCTCGCCGCCGTCCCATTGCTTGCTGCCGCCTGTCCCCTCGCGCCTAGGCGTCCTCTCCCGTGCGACCCCGCCTCTGTCCAGCCGCGTTCAGCTGCCTCCGGCCACCGCTTAGCTCCATCCGGCCACCGCCCGGCCTCCCCGGCGTCCCCCTCACCCTCCGCCGGCCTCGCCTCGCCGTTTTGGCCACTGGACTAGCTTCGGCTAGCCAAGGGTAGAAACCCATCGAGTGGGTTTCCAGCAGCTTCGGGCTCGCTTTTGGGCCATTTCCGGACCCCGAACCCGAGCCGTGCTTTGGGGTTTATTGTTCCTCGCGCCGTCCCCGTCGGATTGATCCGAGTTGCGCTCCATTCCGGTGAGTAATCTTACTAATCCCTGCTTAGTTGGCTAATTATGCTTAGGGGATGATTAGGTTTAATTAAATGCAATAAGGTGGTTAGATTAGAATAGATTAGTGATTATTAGTCAATTGTGATGCATGTTAGACATTTTGATTGTTCAATTAGCAAGTAGACGTGGTCTACTATTTATTAAAAGTATCTCGATTTTCCCGACCCTTAATGCCCACTGATTAGAACTTTTTTCGGGCCAAAATTGGATTTTTAGTAATTAATTATTAATTTTCGAAATTAATTAATTAATTATTTATTTATTTTTCGGGAAATTCAACCGAGATGGCTAGTGACTAGAATTTTATGCCGGTGATTGTGGTGAAGTCCGTTTATTTAATTGGGCTTTATTTTGAGCTAAATTGAATTTTTAATATTTATTAATTAAATTTTGAAATTATTTAATTATTTAATTATTTGTCAGAAATTAATGTTGAAATGACTGACAACCAGAATTTTGTGCTGATTGTCGTGGCGCAAACTGTTTATTTAATTGAGCTTTAAATTGTATGGAATTGATTTAAATTGTGAATTTTAGGGTATGTCATTATTGAGTTGATTTGATTATTTGATTGAGAAATCGTTGGGCATTGGTTGTTGGTATCGAAAGTAAGTTGGTAATCACTTGAAAGAAAATGCATGGGCTCGGTGAATTGGAATATTACCTGAGAATGCACGTGAGTTCAATGGTTGAATATGTCATCTTGGCGAAGAGGTCGCCTAAGAGAATGCACGTGGCTCGGAGACTCGGTATGTCCTCCTGGAGAATGCACGTGGCTCGGTGATAGTGTATGGCATCGTAAAAAGGGCACGTGGACTCGGTGAATTGATGCATCACTTTGGTGAGTTAGCACCTAAGAGAAGGCACGTGGGCCTGGGCATCCTAAAAAGGACACGTGGCTCGGTGATCTGATGCATCACTTTGGCGAACTAGTGCCTTAGAGAATGCATATGGGTCCAGTATTCGAGAATGGCATCTACAAGGGCACGTGGCTTGGTGACTTGATGTACCACCTTGGCGAAGAGGTCGCCTTAGAGAATGCACGTGGGCCCAAGGTTTGAGGCACGTGGCTCGGAGACATGGGATGTCGTCTTGGAGAATGCACGTGGCCTAACTTTTAGATATTCCATAGTGGGGAATGATTTGTGTGACATGTAATCGGCTGGTTCGATTTGTTTTGAGTAAATGGGTGCCTATTATGAATTGTATTGACTTGTAGGTGGGATCGAAACCAAGGTAAGTCCTCCGACTTGTGCGTGTTTAGGCAGCCTATAGTATATGGTCTACTAATCGGGCTTTAGTGGGGTAGAACTTGCCGAGACGTAGTCTCATCCTGTTGTGGGACAACATTTCAGACCCATAGATGAACCCGAGGAGGAGGAGAAAGATTTTTGAAGAAGAAGATGATCCAGAAAGGGATCTTGAGGACGACCGGATGAGGATTGAGGTCCCATCCTCTTTTGGGAATCTTGTTTTGATGTGAATAGAGTGAAATTAGAAAGTCATGAATAGTTTGTAAAATACTTTAAGTTATGCTCTGTATAAAAGTATGGTTGTGAATTTCAATATGAAAAATATGGCCTTACTTTTCTATCCCATCGATTTACTATTTGGGGATTTATAACCGCTTCCTCATGTGCTTAATAAATAAAAGGGTCGGCGATACATAGTTCTGGGATATCGCATTATAAAATCGACCAATAGAGAAGGATGTGTGCGTGCCCGAGGATCGGGGTGTGACATTCCCTTTTTGTGGTATCAAAGCGAAGTTCAAGATTGGAGTGATAATGAGCGTTGACCATGGGATAGTTAGTAGGAAAGGCCTTTAAATTCATGCTGGTGCATGTTTGTGTTAGCTGAATGCTAGAATTGTTTGTTGTGTGTGGATCGCTCACCTTTTAATCCAGTGTGGGTTTGGAAGACGGGTTTCAATGTAAATACTGAACCATGAGCGAGCAGGAGCTGAGAACTCTTAGTAAGAGGACAATGTCCTCTGTGACTCGGGATAATGCACCGACAAAGGCTCGGTACCCGAGCCGATTGTGGCGAGTGTCGGCTGCGCCGGCCTTGAGCGTAAGAGTACCATTGCAGGTTGGTACTAGTGTAGCAGCGTCGAATGATCCTAAGTTCGAATAGGATCATTTTGATGCTAGTGTTCCTTGGGAACTGGATGAGCCAGGAAGCTTAGGATCGAACCGCCGTCAGTGTTGCAACCGCCTTTGTTGCCACACCTGCTGAGATCTAGAGTGGAGATGTGATTCGGGAGCAAGTCATTGCATTCGAGCCGAGGTATAGATCCAGTTCAGGTAGAAATGCAAATCGGTCAGGGAAAAGACCGAGGTCGAGAGAAAAGTATTATATTCCACTCACGAGAAAGGGTGGGGTAGTCAAGTTAGCACTGAGTCAAATAGATCAGGTTGTTTCCGGACGTGATGATGGAGATTGGTCTTATGTCCTTCCTAGGACGCGAAATTGTTTGGAGTATAGCCAATAGGGATATCTGGTCGGGAGTGGTCCTAGCAGACTAATGGGGCAACTAGAAAGAGTGTGTGCTGTCACTTGGCAGGAGATAGAAGACTCACCTGATAGGTGTCGGAATTGTAGAAGGAAGCATGGATAAATCCAGTGTCCGAGTATGACTAGAACATATTGTGATGATGACCAGCATGGCCATCAGGTGAAGGATTGTCAATGGAAGTCTAAGGTAGCATAGACATCGCTACTACGACTAGAACGCCACTAGGATGGCGAAAGGAATGAGAGTAGGACCTTGCACTGATCAGAGAAAGAATGTGTTGGAGGTGATTTTATCAGAGTAACGTAGCAGAGTTTTGTGCTGAGTTGGTAGAACTTAAATTGTTGAAGTAAAAGTGACAGAGAGGGGAAATCACTAGCAATAGTTGCGCTTGACTAGTTGCTGAGGTGTGAGTTTGATGCCACGTGAATAGTGTGGGTTCATGGAGCATCTTGTGATAATGAATCATGGTCTTGGAGTAATCCAGTTTAGTCCATTAACATGTGAAAGTGTCGAGGTTATTGGGAGTCGAAAAGAATCTTCGATTTCATTAATCTCGTTGGCTAGAGGCAACTTGTTTGTTAGACGAAGGTTGCCAAGGTTGCTTAGCGATTGTCTTGGGTAGGACAAATTGGAGAACTAGAGATGGAGGACATCTCAGTGGTCTAATAACTTCTAGATGTGTTGTCACAAGATCTGTTAGACCGCCGTCAAAGAAAGAGATAGAAAGTGCGATCGAGCTAGCACCAGGATAGAGCCACTCTCGAAAGCTTCTTACCAGCTGTTGTTGTATGAACTAGTAGAATTGAACATGCAAATGTGAAGATTGATGAATGAAGAATTCATGCATATCAGTGCATCACTTTGGGGAAACATCAGTTTTGTTTGTGAGAAAAAGAAAGATGGTTTGTTGCGAGTATGCATCGACCATCGTCAACTCAATTAGGTGACGATCAAGGACAAGCGTCCATTGTAAAGATTGGCGAATTGGGTGACCAAACATCAAGAGTGTCAATGTCTTCAAGGATTAACTTGAGAACAAGATGTCGTCGATTCGAACCGGAAGGAGGTTATACGAAAGACAGCTGTTCGTACTTGATAAGGTCTTTACGAGAGTATTGTAAGATCGTTTGGCCTGGTAAACACTCCAGCTACTGTCATGGATTTGGCAAACCGAGTGTGCAAGGAATATCTAGGTCAGTTGTGATCGTGTCGTGTAATGATATTCCGGTGTATTCGAGGAATGCTAAAGAGCACAAGAGATGTCTGAAGAGATGTCTGAGAATGGTGAAGGAATTTCCATGAACCCGGTCAAGACCGACAGCAGTATCAGAGATCAGAAGTTTTCTAGGTTTGGTAGGTTATTACAGACGGTTTGTGGAAGGGTTCTCATGGATAGCGTCGCCTCTGACAAAGCTCCTGAAGAAAGAAAAGAAATTCGTATGGTCAGATAAGTGCGAGTGTAGTTCCAAGAGCTGAAGGAAAAGCTGACTACCGCACCTGTGCTGACGATTCCATCTGGTCTAGGAGGATTCGAGATCTATAGTGATGCGTCATTCAGGGGATTGGGTTGCGTGTTGATGCAACATGGTAGAGTGGTTGCCTATACTTCCCGCCAGTTGGGACCTCATGAATTGAGCTATCCGACGCATAACTTAGAACTCACAGCCATCATATTTGCATTGAAGATTTGGAGGCACTACTTGTGTGGAGAATAGTTTCAGATTTTCACAGACCATCAGAGTCTCAAGTATTTGTTCTCTCAGAAGGAGTTGAACATGAGACAGCGCCGATGGATGAAATTTTTGAAGGACTACAACTGTGATATTCTATATCACCTAGGAAAGGCGAATAAGGTCGCTGATGCATTGAGTCGGAAGTCTTCAATAGCGCAAATCTTGGTTAAGGAGTGGAACTTAATCGAGAGAGCTCGGGATTCGGAATTCAAATTTGAGGTAGGCCACTTTTCAAGTTTTATGGCCACCCTCAGAATTGAACCGGATGTCCAGGTCAGAATTAAACAACTCCAACCAACAGATCCAGATGTACAGAGAATTTTTTAGGAGGATGCAGATAAAAGGAAGGCTGATTTTTAGATTGCTAATGACGGGACACTAAGGTTCCAAGGACGTTTGGTTGTACCTGACGATGTAGAGCTTAGAGAAGAAATTTTATCTGAAGCACATCGTAGCAGTTATAGCATTCATCCTGAAGCACTAAGATGTATCAGAGTCTGCGTCAACATTATTGGTGGTCAGGTATGAAGGCGGACATCGCTAAACATGTTGCCAAGTGTTTGACTTGTCAGCAAGTAAAGGCCCAGCATTGCAAGCCGGGAGGAATTCTGCAACCTCTTACGATCCCAGAGTGAAAATTAGAGCATATCACGATGGACTTCGTGACTGGACTACCAAGGAGTCAGAGAGGGAATGATTCGATTTGGGTAGTAATCGACAGGCTGACAAAGTCGGCTCACTTCATCGCAGTTCAAAAGGACGTCAGTCTTGATAGGCATGCGGACTTATACGTGCGTCAGGTGGTTCGAATGCATGGAGTGCCGGTTACGATAACTTCAAATAGAGACCCAAGGTTTACGGCTGCTTTTTGGAAGAGCTTGCAGAGTGCTTTAGGTACAAAGTTTAAGTATAGTACGGCATATCATCCTTAGATGGATGGCCAGTCTAAAAGGACAATTCAGACTCTTGAAGACATGTTGAGAGCGTGTGTAATAGACTTCAAAGGAAGTTGGGAAGATCAGCTTGATCTGGTGGAATTCGCCTACAACAACAATTATCAGCAGAGCATCAAGATGGCTCCTTTTGAAGCGTTGTATGGCAAAGCGTGCAGAACTCCAGTATGTTGGGATGAAGTCGGGGAAAGGAAAATCACAGGCCCAAAGTTGATTCAGCAATCAGTAGATGTCGTGGCAATGATCAGAGGCAGATTAAAAACAGCGCAAAGCAGGTAGAAAAGTTATGCAGATAAGCGTCGAAAGTCTTTGGAATTCCAAGTTGGTGATCACATTTTTTTGAAAGTGTCACCAATGAGGGAAATTTCGCGCTTTGGTAAGAAAGGCAAGCTGAGTCCGAGGTACGTAGGTCCGTTTGAGATTCTTGAAAGAATCGGAAACCTAGCGTATCATCTTGCGTTGCCGCCAAGATTGGCGCAAGTGCATGACGTCTTTCACGTGTCGATGTTAAGGAAGTACGAGCCTGACCCGACCCACGTGCTCAATTTTGAGGAATTGGACGTGGATGACCGTGTGTCATACGTTGAAAGCCCGGTTCAGATTGTCGATCGCAAAGAGCAAGTTCTGTGTACAAAGACCATACCGTTGGTCAAAGTGGTCTGGCAACACCACGGCACTGAAGGAGCGACTTGGGAGACTGAAGAGTTGATGAGACAGTTGTACCCCCACCTTTTTTTTATCAAAGTGTGTAATGGTTTAAATTTCGAGGACGAAATTTTTATAAGAGAGGAAGAGTTGTGACATTCGAAATTCGACCCTGTTTCGATAAAGTAAAATGGGCATTCCGTCGACGTGCTTATGGCCCTTTTTCTCTAAGCTGATCACTCACGAGTTAATTAACCTATTGGGTGAAGCCGTTAAGGGATGTATCTGCAGTAAAATCCCTAAAAGCTACCTAATTAGTTGGATTGGGCTAAAATCACGTCTGATCGATTATAACCATGAAATTTAATTTGGTTTCGGGAATCGAATATTCAAGCGTGTCATAATTATTTTTAGGACCTTGTCTCATCGTCTATCAAATTATTGACGAGTTCGAAATTTCGGGAAAGAAATTATCGGAGGAAAATTGAAGACCGAAAGAAAATAGAAAGGGAAAGAGAAAGAAAAAATAAGAATAATATTATTATTATTTTATTTTATTCCTCTCTCTCCCTCTCTCTTCTTTTTCTCTCTCTCCTTCCCTCTTTTCCCTCGTGCGTTTTCCCCCTCCACCGACTGCCCCTATCAATTTCAACTTTGCTTCTCCTCCTTCACTTTTTCTTTTTGACTAGTCAACCACCCCTATCTCTTCTTCTCTCTCTCTCATCTCTCCTTCTCTCTCTCTCGATGCTCTCTCTACTTCCCCTTGTTTGCACGACGCCGAGCGAACCTAGGCGAAGAAGAAGCGGAGATAGCGATCGAGAGGAGAAGACCGGAGAGCAGCCTTGCCGTCGCCGCTCGTGCTCTGTCGCTCACCACTCGCCTTCGCCTCTCCCTCACGCCCCCACCCCGCCACCCTTCTTTTTCTCCTTTCGGTTTGTGCGAAGACGAGCGGGCCCAGCGAAGCGGCGCCAGCCCGCCCGCCCGTCTCTGCCGCACCGGAGTCGGACTGCCACCCGCACCGCCTCCCGCGCGGCCACCGCTCGTCGCCGTCCCGCTGCTCACTGCCGCTCGTCCTCTTGCGCCCAGGCGTCCTCTCCCATGCAACCCCACCTCTGTCCAGCTGCGTTCAGCCGCCTTTGACCACCGCCTAGCTCCGTCCGGCCACCGCCCAGCCTCCCTGGCGTCCCCCTCCCGCCGGCTTCGCCTCACCGTTTTGGCCACCGGACTAGCTTCGGCCAGCCAAGGGTAGAAACCCATCGAGTGGGTTTCCAACAGCTTTGGGCTCGCTTTTGGGCCGTTTCCGGATCCCGAACTTGAGCCGTGCTTTGGGGTTTATCGTTCCTTGCGCTGTCTCCGTCGGATTGATCCGAGTTGCGCTCGATTCCGGTGAGTAATCTCACTAGTCCCTGCTTAGTTGGCTAATTATTCTTAGGGGTTGGTTAGGTTTAATTAAATGTAATTAAGTGGTTAGATTATAATAGATTAGTAATTATTAGTTAATTGTGATGCATGTTAAACATTTTGATTGTTTAATTAGCAAGTAGACGTAGTCTACTATTTATTGAAAGTATCTCAGGATTTTTCCTGAACTTTAGCGGGCTTCAATTAGGCTTTTCGGGCATAAATTGGATTTTTAGTAATTAATTATTAAAATTTGAAATTAATTAATTATTTATTTATTTTTCCGTAAATTCAACCGGGATGGCTAGTGACCAGAATTTTATGCTGGTGATCATGGTGAAGTCCGTTTATTTAATTGTGCTTTATTTTGAGCTAAATTGAATTTTTAATATTTATTAATTAATTTTCGAAAATAATTAATTATTTAATTATTTTTCGGAAATTAATGCTGAAATAACCGACGACCGGAATTTCGTGCTGATTGTCGTGGCGCAATCCATTTATTTAATTAAGCTTTAAATTGTATGGAATTTATTTAAATTGTGAATTTTAGGGTATGTCATTATTGAGTTGATTTGATTATTTGATTGAAAAATCGTTGGGCATTGGTTGTCAAGATATCGAAAGTAAGTTGGTAATCACTTGAAAGAAAATGCGTGGGCTCGGTGAATTGGAATATCACCTAGAGAATACACGTGAGTTCAGTGGTTGAATATGTCATCTTGGCGAAGAGGTCGCCTAAGAGAATGCACGTGGCTCGGAGACTCGGTATGTCCTCCTAGAGAATGCACATGGCTCGGTGATAGTGTATGCCATCGTAAAAAAGGCACGTGGGCTCGGTGAATTGATGCATCACTTTGGTGAGTTAGCACCTAAGAGAAGGCACGTGGGCCCGGGCATCCTAAAAAGGACACGTGGCTCGGTGATCTAATGCATCACTTTGGCGAACTAGTGCCTTGGAGAATGCACGTGGGTCCAGTATTCGAGAATGGCATCTAAAAGGGCATGTAGCATGGTGACTTGATGTACCACCTTGGCGAAGAGGTCGCCTTAGAGAATGCACGTGGGCCCAAGGTTTGAGGCACGTGGCTCGGAGACATGGGATGTCGTCTTGGAGAATGCACGTGGCCTAGCTTTTAGATATTCCATAGTGGGGAATGATTTGTGTGACATGTAATCGGCTGGTTCGATTTGTTTTGAGTAAATGGGTGCCTATTATGAATTGTATTGACTTGTAGGTGGGATCTGAAACCAAGGTAAGTCCTCTGACTTGTGCGTGTTTAGGCAGCCTATAGTATATGGTCTACTAATCGGGCTTTAGTGGGGTAGAACTTGCTGAGACGTAGTCTCATCCCGGTTGTGGGACAACATTTCAGACCCATAGATGAATCCGAGGAGGAGGAGAAAGATTTTTGAAGAAGAAGATGATCCAAAAAGGGATCCTGAGTACGACCGGATGAGGACTGAGGTCCCATCCTCTTTTGGGAATCCTGTTTTGATGTGAATAGAGTGAAATTAGAAAGTCGTGAATAGTTTGTGAAATACTTTGAGTTATGCTCTGTATAAAAGTATGGTTGTGAATTTCAATATGAAAAATATGGCCTTACTTTTCTATCCCATCGATTTACTGTCTGGGGATTTATAACTGCTTCCGCATGTGCTTAATAAATGAAAGGGTTGGCGATACATAGTCCTGGGATATCGCATTATAAAATCGACCAATAGAGAAGGATGTGTGCGTGCCCGAGGATCGGGGCGTGACATTAAGCATCTACTCAATTAGGCCTGGGTTTGAAAAGATTTTATGCTGCTTTTATTTGTAATATGAGAAAGAATTTCTCTTATCTATTGGTTCTTCAGGTCAGTTAGACCAGAAGATGAAGTCATGTTGATTAAGAGCAAAATGATTCTGGTCTTGCATAAATATATTCCACCGGGCAGTTCTCAAGGAGGCGGGTTTGTTTGTATCGGCTGCTGCATGTTTTCTATTGACTTTATCATCGAGTTCTCGGGAGCACTTTTTAAGCAATCTATGCAGTTTTCCTAAGACTGATCGACTTTTTATAGTTGACAAAGTCCTTTTTTATTTTGCCTAAATATCTCTGACACTTATTTCGACAATAAACTATGGCACATCATCCGAAATCTTGACATGGACAGCAGAGTAATGCATTAATAGCTACTTTTTTATATCATCATTTAACGTAAGTTGTTTATTCCCGTCTTGCTTTGAAGAACCCTCTGCATGTTCACGGGAAATGGCCTTTGAAGAAAGAAATCTTATAGAGTTGGTCAAGAAATTATGACCAACTCGGATGACTCCGTCTCACTTTCGAAAAAGTTCGGGTCAATCTACATCCTCCAATTCAGGTTGTGTCTCATACATGAATTCAAACTCAAGACATATACTTAAATGCTTTAATTGAAGACTCCTCGTAACTTATTTAATACAATTTTATTTTATCTGCTGAGAAAAAGAAACTTTAACTGTTGGTTGCCAATACCGAACATTTTTTAGTTAAATAGCGTCACTGGCAATTACATTTTAACGCGAAAACATACTAATCACATGAATGAGTTACTCATCTTATGGAACAATAGGAACAAACATAGAAAAATTACATTTTATGTAAAAGATTAGTATTTGTGACGCTCTAAAATGTCACACACAACACATGTCTTTCCCAATATAACTCTTATTTATGATTGGCATTTAGAAGCATGATGAAACACATCACACGAGAAATTTAGTTGGCAATATCTAGTAACTTACACACACAATTTGCTTCCATGTTTAGCCCTCTTCCAAGTATTAATACAAGTACCAAAAGAAATAGAATGTAAGACATTAACTCTAGGAAGAAAGTCAAGTCTTGTCAATACTATCCCATACTCGTGCATCCAAAAACTTGCCTACATTTCCACTAATAGTGCTAGTGAAAATTTGATACATTTTCGTACTCCCTACATGTACAGTGTAATTATTTTGATATGCTGTTGATAAAATTTCATTCCTCAAATTGACGTTGTTAGGCACACAAAGACGTCCATGAACTTTTAAAACTCCATCTTCCAACACCCGAAAGTCGAGGCTTTTTCCTTTCTAAGGCTTCTTCTCGAATTTTTGAAATTTCAAGATCGGTTTGTTGCTGGGTCTTGATTCTTTGCATGATCTGTTCTTATTTCTAAGAATAATTATCACACTTGAAAGACTATTCATATCAAACCGAAACTTAGAATCAAGCCTCTATAAGTAAGGTCCATTCCTTGACCATCATATGCACAACTACTTGTGTAGATTTTTTATTGAGAGCATCCGCAACCCTATTTGTTGATCCCAAATCTCATGGCCAGTCTTTTAATAAATCCAGCCAACGCTCTTGTCTCGTATTCAATCCTTTTCTGGAAAACAAGTAAGTCAAGCTTTTATAGTCTATGAAGGTCTCGAACTTTTCCTCATACAAATAGTTCCGTCCTATCTTCAATGCAAACACAATGGCATCAAGTTCTAGATCATGAAATGGATAGGTCTGGCTTCAACTGCTTAATGCTTAAACAACCACCTTTCCGTGTTGCATTAAAATGCAACCCGGTCCCTTATGAGAAGCATCACCATAGATTTTAAAAAAAAAAAAAAAACCTCTAGATTCTGGTAGTATCATCAAAATCGAACCTTAGGCAATCTTCTTATAAGATATTGGAAACTTTGCTTGCATTTATCAAACCATTTAAACTTCACATCATTCCTCATCAATTGAGTTAATGGAGAGGCAAGACAAGGAATTTCTTCTACAAATTGTTGATAATAACTAGTTAGACCTAAGAAACTCTGAATCTCGGTCATTATCATTAGTTTGGGCCAATTTATCACCAACTCAACTTTTGTTGGTCAATAGAAATCACTTCATCGATGGGTACATGACCTAAAAATACCACACGATCTAACTAAAACTCGCATTTGCCAACTTAGCATACAATTTGTGCTCACGAAGTGTTTGAAGTACAAGGCTTAAATGTTGCTCATGATCATCTAAGCCTTTTGGATATACCAATATATCATCTATGAATGCTATTACAAATTGATCCAAAAACCGCTTAAACACCATATTCATTAAATTCATAACATGCTGCTGGTGCAATAGTCAAACTAAAAGGCATGATCGAGAACTTATAGCGACCATATTGAGTTCAATAAGACGTTTTAGGAATGTCCTATCTGCAATTGATGATATCCTGATCTTAAATCGATTTTGGAAATACTAACGCCCTTTAAGTTGATTAATTAGGTCATCATCCTAGGCAACAAATACTTTTTTTAATTGTAACTTGATTTAATTTCCTATAATTAATGCAAAGGCGCATAGGCTTGTTGCCATAGACCCACCTACTTGCTTCCTGTGTTGCCGGGGGTGACACAATACCAAAATGTAGTGAAATTTTCTTGAACATAGGTTATATCCATAGGGACCCTAAGAGTTGGGACAAATTGCAAAGTTTAGACATAGAGAGGATCTTGGAAGATCCCCAATAAGTATGATTTCTTGGGCAACAACTTCAAGCACATTTCATTCAGTTCCAATCAAAAGAGACATGTGGGGCTTGTCCTAGCAGAGAGGATGCCGCGGTATGTTGTGGCATCTCTTTTGCATTCATTCAAGTAGGAATTACCAGTAGGGGTGGAGTTGGAATTATCCAACATTTGGTCAATTAGACAAACAAACAGGTGCTTGGGAGTGAGGGTTCATGTATGAGACCCGGGTTCAAAACCCGACATGTTCCCTGACTAATTGACTTTTTCTTGTTAATAAAGTCTATTCAAACCTAGTCAATAACAAGGACGGCATCCACGCAAAAGCTGTTCCCTGTTGTTTTCAAAGCATGTATTTGAACTTTTGATTCTCAATCAATATGCAAACGTCGTCTACTAGATTGAGTTTTTATATTTGCATTGCAATTTGCTTGAAGATTACTCATATATTATCTAACTCAATTTTTTATCCGCATCTGCTTAAAAGAACAAACAACAGTTGTTATTCCTTAGAACACACGTTGGATTAACTATTGACCGCGAACAAAAAGTAACCAGAGTCGCTGGTACTTACGTTTATAATGTAAAATCCTACTAATCAAAGGAATAAGTTACTAACCTCGTCTGGTTTTCTCGTATAAAAGCCCAACCCTTTCTTTCTTCCTCTTCACGAGCTGGCCCTTCTTCTTTGCTTTCTTCGCTGGCTCGCGCTTCTTTACATTTTACGCATGCTAGCTCCGGCTGTTGAAGTACAAGGATAAAAATGGGTTGGGCTTTTTAATTGGCTGGGCTTATGGGTCAATATATTACATCCACAAACTGAGATTGTCCACTCCAGAACTATACATGTCGAGATAGATCTTTTATTAGTCTCTCAAGACTCATCATTTCAATTCTAAAATATAAAAGTATTCTGCCAGTATCAATTACGTTTTAAGCATCTGGTTAATTAGACAAACAGACAAGCGTCTGGAAGTGAGGGTTCATGTGCGAGGCCCGGGTTCGAAATTGGGTATTTTCCCTGATTAATTGACTTTTTCTCGTTAATATAGTCTATTCAAACGTAGTCAATAACAAGATCAGCATCCAAGCAAAAGCTGTTGCTTGTTGTTTTCAAAGCATGTATTTGAACTCTCGATTCGCAATCAATAGTCCATAACAAGGGCGGCATCCATGCAAAAGCTGTTCCCTGTTGTTTTCAAAGCATGTATTTGAACTCTTGACTCTCAATCAATATGCAAATGTTGTCTATTAGATTGGGAATAAGTACACTAAAAGTGTCAAAAATTGCATATGACATTCACTTTAATGCCAAAGGTTTTCTTCGGCTTACTTAAGTGTCGCTTTAAAAAAAAAAAAAAAAAAAAAAAAAACGATCATTTAAGTGTCAACTTCAATCTGGATCGTTGGAAATTGGACATAACTATATTTTATTAAATTCTAAAGCCTACGTTGCTCGCAGCGTGCCTAGTCAACATATAACCCTTAAACGATGTTGTCTAAAAGTTATAAATAGTGATCATTTGAGTGTCGAATTTTATTTAAAGTGATCATTTCAATGCTAGTCATTATTAAAAACAGATTACTTCAATGCCAAGCATGCCACATGGAAATGCCATGTGGACTGGAGTTTTTAAAAAATTTGCTAAGTCATATTATAATTTTAATTATAAATGACACATAATGAATTTGACTAGAATTTCTCGCCATTGGTATTTAGTGATCGTTTTTTTTTTTTTTTTTTTGATTTAGCACTTAAGTGAGCCGGCAAAAACTTTTGGTAATAAAGTGAACACTGTACATAAATTTTGACACTGCTAATATATTTATCCCTCTAGATTGAGTTGTTTATTTGCATCACGATTTGCTAGAAGATTCCTCGTGTTTAAGCTAATTCAATTTTTTATCTGCATCTACTGAGAAAAACAGACATCGGTTGTTATTATTTAGAAAACATGTCAGATTAACTATTGGTCGCGAACAACAAGTAACCTAGTGGTGTGAGAAATTCCCTTGTGCAGGGTTGTCTGCTTTCTGATCGTCAACTTAGATCATTCTCCTATTTGGTTGAATTCAACCTCTATTGAGGACAAGTTGCGATGCCCTTTTAAATTTGAAGCTACTTGGCTGTGGGACTCGGATTGTAGTAGGTAGTGGAAAAGGCATGGAGCAATGAGATGGTAGACAATTCAAGGGCCTCATGGCATAGGAAATTAAAAGTCACAGCGATAGCTCTGAAAAAGTGGAATAAGGAACATTTTGGCATTTGCAAACAACGCCTTAAGGATTTGAACTCATCACTTGATAGTTGATTCCATTCAAAGGGATGGTTGGTGCAAGCCTAGGGGAGGCTTTCTCAAACAATAGGATCGGGAGAGTGACTCGCACACGGAAACAGGACAAACAGGAATTTCAGCACTGCGCGAGCTCAGGAGAACAGTCGTATCTTTGTCGATACAGATCGGATCGACCTGATTCCAAAGCCAAATGAACAAAGACTTCTGGATCTACAATTTCTCTGTTTTGGGTTTTCTGAAATAAGCACTGTAGGATAGTCGAAATTGGGTTGGAAGTAACGAACAGAACAGGAAAAGACAGAGACTCCGTTGGTTGCTCTTCTAGGCCTCCAAGGAAGTTGAGGGGGGTACCGATTCTTCTAGATCGATGACTGCAACTCTTCAAGGATGCAGATTTTGAAAGCTCCGACTCTTCAAGGACGGAGTGAAAACTCTTCTAGGTTTTCAAGGAGATGAACTCTACAAGGTTCATGATACTTGCTTCAAGCAAAGTTTTTTTTTTTATTCATCAAAACTATCCGTCTTCAAAGGGATTGGATGGCTTATATCATCAAAGAAATAAAAACAGAGAGTTGAAACTAGGAGAAATAAAGACAAAGCGTTAAAAACTAGGAGAAATAAAAACGGAGCATTGAAAATAGGAGAAATAGTAAAGAGCATGAAAACTATAAGCTAGTAAAAGTCATGTGAGCTCCCAAGGTGTCTTTCAAGCTTCCGGAAAGAACTCAAGATGTCAATACGGCTCCATGGTTTCATCGAGCTTGAATGCGGGCCGATCTTCTTGGTCGAGAGAGCTGGTCTTCAATGCAGGCTGCATCATCCTCCCCATCTTTAAAAGAATTCGTCCTCGAATTCTCGCCATCATCATTAGAAGAATCGCCCACATAAGGTGTTAAATGTCGAACGTTGAAGACTTCGTGAATCTTCATATGAGAAGGAAGATTTAATCTATACGCATTAGGATTAATGCGCTCAAAAACTTCGAGAGGTCCAAGCTTTCGATCACTAAGCTTGTTATAAGTTCCGACAGGATGCCGTTCTGGTGGCAAATAAGCCCAAACAAAATCTCCAGGTTCAAAGATAACTTCACGCCGCCGCTTGTCGATGTCCATTTTATAGGATTCAGTTTTCCTCTCTAGTCTTTGGCGCACATCTTCATGAATTGTCTTCATTTGAGAAACAATATCGTCGACTTTGCTGCTCAACTTCTCAGCAAAAGGAATTGGTGCAAGATCAAGAGCAATGTTCGGTTGTCGACCATATACAATCATAAATGGACTATATCTAGTGCTACGGTTCTTAGCACAATTATATGCAAATTCTCCAAGTGACAACCGCGTTTCCCAAGAACGGGGATTATTATCGATCAAAGTCCTTCATAGATTTCCCAATGTTCGATTGACGACCTCAGTTTGTCCATCCGTTTGGGGATGAAACACAGTACTATATTGCAATTTAGTACCGACATTCTTCCACAATTGTCGCCAAAAATGACTAAGAAATTTTGTATCCCGATCCGAAGTAATGGTCTTCGGAATGCCATGCAACTTATAGACTTCTTTGAAAAATAAGTCAGCAATACGCGAAGCATCCATAGTTTTTCGACATGGAATAAAATGTGCCATTTTGGAAAATCGATCGACAACAACAAAGATCGAATCCATACCTCTGTTTGTGCGTGGTAGTCCAAGGACAAAGTCCATAGAGATATCCTCCCATGGGGCGTGTGGAAACGGCAAAGGCAAATAAAGGCCAG
This sequence comes from Eucalyptus virginea, assembly GCA_014182375.1. Taxonomy (NCBI): domain Eukaryota; kingdom Viridiplantae; phylum Streptophyta; class Magnoliopsida; order Myrtales; family Myrtaceae; genus Eucalyptus; species Eucalyptus virginea. The sequence goes on from CM024515.1 coordinate 41,894,738, forward strand.
CATTAGTAGCTTGTCCCTTTCCAATTTGGCAACGTCGACACCTCATCACATGTCGATGTACATCACGTTTCAAATGAGGCCAAAAGTATTTGGCTGAGACGAGTTGTACAGTTTTGTCGCGCCCAAAATGTCCTTCATGGTGAACTTCATCGATCACCCGCTGTCGAAGAGAACAGCCCGGCACACATAAACGGTTTCCTTTGAAAAGAAAACCATCACACACAGTAAAATCAGCAAGCTTCTTTTCATGTGCATTGGGAATGATCTTGGAAAAGTAGGGGTCTTCTTGATATAACTCCTGAAAAGAATCAAATCCAAGAACAGTAGAATGCATTGTAGAGAGCAAACTCTTCTTTCGACTAAGGGCATCGGCAACCTGATTCTGAGCACCAGCCTTATGCTTAATAATGAAAGTGAACTCCTGGATGTATTCAGCCCATTTTGCACGCCTAGAGTTAAGCTTTTGCTGTCCAAAAATATACTTCAGAGCTTCATGATCAGTATATAAAATAAACTCTCGATGAATAAGATTTGGCCGCCAATACTCAAGTGTGCGAAATAATGCGTAGAATTCTAGATCATAGGTGCTATAACGAAGTTTGGCACCATTCAATTTTTCACTAAAGAAGGCGATGGGTCGACCTCCTTGACTTAGAACTCCTCCTATGCCAGTACCTGATGCATCACAATGCACTTCAAAAACAAGATCAAAATTAGGCAATGCAAGTACCGGGGCTATGCTCAATTTTTCTTTGAGTTGTTCAAAACTTTTCTGAGCTGCATTCGTCCATTCGAAAACTCCCTTCTTCATGCAAGAAGTGAGTGGGGCCGCAATGGTGCTAAAATGCGCAATAAATCGTCGATAGAACGAAGCGAGGCCATGAAAACTTCGCACTTCATGCACATTTGTTGGAGTTGGCCATTCTCGAATCACCTTGATCTTAGAATCATCCACCGAAATGCCATTCTTCGAAATATGAAACCCCAAGAAAAGGATTTGTGGTACCATAAAATAGCACTTGTCGAGAGCCGCATACAATTGTTCCCGCCTCAACACACATAATACTTCTTGAAGATGCTGCAAGTGTTCATCGGTAGACTTGCTAAAAATCAAGATATCATCAAAATAAACAACAACAAACTTTCCCAAAAAAGGCTTCAACACCTGAGTCATAAACCTCATGAATGTCGATGGTGCATTCGACAATCCGAATGGCATGACTAGCCACTCATATAGCCCATCCTTCATTTTAGATGCTGTCTTCCATTCATCTCTAGGTTTGATTCTAATTTGATGATACCCACTCTTCAAATCCAGCTTCGAGAATATAATTGCACCAAAAGTTGATCTAAGAGATCATCAAGGCGAGGAATAGGAAATCGATACTTGATGGTGATCTTGTTGATTGCTCTACTGTCGACACACATCCTCCAAGTACCATTTTTCTTAGGCACTAAAAGAGCTGGAACGGCACACGGACTGAGGCTCTCCCTTATAAAATTCTTATTCAATAGCTCCATAACTTGTCGATGCAATTCCTCATGTTCGGTCGGACTCATCCGGTAATGAGCGAGATTCGGCAAAGAGGCTCCGGGCAACAAGTCAATTTGATGCTGAATATCTCTCATAGGAGGGAGACCATTGGGTAAGTCCATCGGGAAGACATCCTTGAACTCTTCCAAAAGAGGTTGAACTCGATGAGGTACGACAGAGGCAACTTCATTCTTCTCACCCGTTTTATTGAGCAAAATATACAAGATACGAACTCCTTTCAAAGCATCCTTCATATCCTTCATTGTAAGCAACGTAGGGGAGAAGGAATTCTCAACTACAGGAGTTTTCAAAGGTTCCCTACTAGATGTCAACGTAATTTTCTTGCCTCCAAATTCAAAAGAATATGTATTTCGATAACCGTCATGTGTAGTCCTCCTATCGAATTGCCATGGTCAACCAAGAATAATGTGACTAGCATCCATCGGCAGAACATCACACCATATCTTGTCATTATAAATAGAACCAATGGACAAATTAACAAGGCATCGTTTCGAAACAGTTACCTCAGCACCTTTCTTCAACCACAACATTTTATAAGGCGTAGGGTGCGTTTTTAATTCCAAGTTCAGCTTGTTTGCTGCTACTTCAGAAATTATATTCTCATAACAACCAGAGTCAATAATTAATTGACATACCTTTCCCATGATTGTGCAAGCAGAATGGAAAATATTGGTACGCAGCCACCTATCTCCAGTGTCATCTTGAGGAGTAAGAAAAATTTTCCTCACCATAAGAAGTTCGCCAGTGTCAGCATGCACTATTTGTTCATCATCTGCAGCTTCTTCATCATTGTTCAACTCCTCTTCAAGTGGATCCTTAGCATTCTCATCAGAATCATTATCCACCAAGAAGGCTTTACTGGCTGGTCGATTCTTATTGATTCGACAATTGCTAGCACGATGACCCAACTCCCCACAAGAATAGCAACGTATTTCGGATATAGCAGTATTTCGGATGTAGCAGGTTGCTTCGAAACATGGGGCTGAGTAGAAGACTTACTAGCAGATTGCGTTGTAGCCTCAGCAACTTTAGTAGTGCTAGTGGTGCTCTTAGTGGCTCGACTCGCCATGGTAGTTGATTGCTGTCTCCGAGAATGAGAGCGCTCCATTTTGAGTGCTCGTTGGTGTGCATCTCCTAAGTCCCAAATGTCGAGGACTTCCAAGGCGTCTTGAATGTAAAATTGAAGACCGTTCAAGTATTTGTTCACAAGCACCTCCTCCGGATCTTGGATATTGTTACGAATCACCAACTCATTGAATTCATTGGTGTATTGGTCCACCGTTCACGTACCTTGTTTTAGATTTTGGTACCGTTGGTAGAGCTCTCTCTTATATCCTTTGGGAAGAAAATATTTTTGAATCTTGCCCTCCATCTTTCTCTACAAAGTGACTGGTGCTTTGCCAACGGCTTGGCGAGTTTGTTTTTCACGTCTCCACCAAGCAATTGCCTTGCCTCGGAATCGCATAGCAATGATCCCAACGCGACGATTCTCCGGAACATTTCGATGCTCAAACACCTCATTCACAAGTGTTAGCCAATCAACAATTTCATCAGGAGACTCATTACCTGTAAATTCTGGAACATCTTTCTTGACTTCCTTTTCCCAATCTGGCTCACGAATATGTTGTAAACGATGTCGAACATGCCTCCGACCGTGAATAGATTGAACACTCTCCGAAGAGGAAGAGTCACCATGGGAATCTTCAGTCCTGGAACGGGGTGGAGAATTATTTGCTTCAGCCCTCAAACGCTGAACTTCTTGCGTCAATTCGTCAATTTGTTGTTGCATATTCTCAACGAGTGTGTGCAATTCATTGAGGGGAACGGTTCTGCCGCCACGACGCCTAGCTTGTCTTGGAGGCATTGTCCTCTCCTCCAAAGCTCTGATACCAAATGGTGCAAGCCTAGGGGAGGCTTTCTCAAACAATAGGATCGGGAGAGTGACTCGCACACGGAAACAGGACAAACAGGAATTTCAGCACTGCGCGAGCTCAGGAGAACAGTTGTATCTTTGTCGATACAGATCGGATCGACCTGATTCCAAAGCCAAATGAACAAAGACTTCTGGATCTACAATTTCTCTGTTTTGGGTTTTCTGAAATAAGCACTGTAGGATAGTCGAAATTGGGTTGGAAGTAACGAACAGAACAGGAAAAAACAGAGACTCCGTTGGTAGCTCTTCTAGGCCTCCAAGGAAGTTGAGGGGGGGGCACCGATTCTTCTAGATCGATGACTGCAACTCTTCAAGGATGCAGATTTCGAAAGCTCCGACTCTTCAAGGATGGAGTGAAAACTCTTCTAGGTTTTCAAGGAGATGAACTCTACAAGGTTCATGATACTTGCTTCAAGCAAAGTTTTTTTTTTTATTCATCAAAAGCTATCCGTCTTCTACAAGGGATTGGATGGCTTATATCATCAAAGAAATAAAAACAGAGCGTTGAAACTAGGAGAAATAAAGACAAAGCGTTAAAAACTAGGAGAAATAAAAACGGAGCATTGAAAATAGGAGAAATAGTAAAGAGCATGAAAACTATAAGCTAGTAAAAGTCATGTGAGCTCCCAAGGTGTCTTTCAAGCTTCCGGAAAGAACTCAAGATGTCAATACGGCTCCATGGTTTCATCGAGCTTGAATGCGGGCCGATCTTCTTGGTCGAGAGAGCTGGTCTTCAATGCAGGCTGCATCAATGATCCTTAGGAAGAGAATAACAGGAGAGAAAAGGAAATCCAGGAGGCTATTAATGAGCAATGGAAGAGATTGGAAATGATCTGGAAGCAAAAATCAAGACAATTATGGCTGCAAGAAGGTAATCCAAATACCAAACTTTTTCATCTCTCTACCACTATTAGAAGGTGCAAAAATCATATCTTGATAGTGCAGGAAGATAGAGGCCGATAAATCACAAATATGGATGAGATTAAAGGCTTTTTTCTGACCAAGTATATAGAGCTTTCCTTAGGACCCACGTGTGATCCACGCCCTCTCGGAGGGGATTTATTTCCTAAGGCTATTTCTGAAGAGGAAAACTCTGAACTTCTGGCAATTCCAATGGAGGATGAAATCTATAATATTCTTGAAGCGATGGCCCCTCTAAAATCACCAGGCCCAGATGGATTTCATGCCATCTTCTATGTGAAATGCTGGGAAGTGGTGAAGGCCTACGTCGTTCAATTTGTACAGCACTTCTTCCGCACAGGTCAGTTGCCCCACCTCGTCAATCATACTTTCATGGTACTTATCCCCAGAACACAAAATGCACATACTTTTACCCAGTTTGGTCCCATAAGTCTATGTAATGTGAACTACAAACTTCTTTCTAAGTTGTTAGCTAATAGACTGAAAGGGTTTCTCGACCGTATTATTTCACCTCAACAATCGGCTTTTGTTCCAAGTAAAAGTATACAGGGGAACTCAATAATGGCGCAGGAAATTATAGACTCCATGAAAAAGAAACAAAATGGAAGGGCCTTTGCGGGAGTCTAGGTTGATATGTCCAAGGCTTTTGATAGAGTTGATTGTTATTTTCTTGACACAATACTTCGTAGCGTGGGCTTTTCCAATTACTTTTGTGAGCTCATAAACCAATGTATTTCGACAGTTTGCTATACTCTACTCATCAACGGTAGACCAGTCAGAGGTTTTACACCTCAAAAGGGTCTCTGACAAGGAGATCCTATCTCACTATATTTGCTCGTAATCTATGTTGAACTTCTCTCTTGGATTCTTAATCGACGAGGGACTTGAAGATGATCACAGGGGATAAGAGTAGGACAAGACAGCCTATCTTTAACACACCTTATGTACACCGATGATTTGTTGTTGTTTGTTCAAGCCACAAAGAAACATTTGAGAGCGTTGAAGGAATGCATTGAAACTTACTACTCCTGGTCAGGTCAGCGCTTGAATCATCAAAAGTCATCTGTTTTCTTCTCAAAAAACACGTCTACAGGCATGAAATTTTTTTGCATGGATGAGCTCCACATCAGGAAGATAGATCCTGACGCATTGTACCTTGGCAACCTTCTCTTCAAACTCAGAAATGGTAGGGCAAGATACCAATTTCTTGAACAGAAGGTCGACAACAAACTTAGCCCTTGGAAAAGGAAGACCTTATCATGGGCAAGTAGGGCAACTTACATTCGATCAGTTGTTCAGAGTAGTTCAATTTATGTTGTGCAATCTAATAGGTTGCTAAGAGTCACTTGTCATAGGCTTGATGCGGCTACAAGGAAATTCTAGTGGGGTGTCTTTGTGGAGAAAAGCAGGTTCTTCACACCTAAATGTTGGGACTCTATGAAGAAATAAGAAATGTGGTGGATTGGGGTTTAGACAATCTAGGGATTTCAATGATTCTTTGATCCTCAAACTCAGCTGGGGACTGATACATGATAGAGACAAATTATGGGTTGGAGGGCTTGAGGGTAAATATCTACGGAGATCCAATTTTTTGAACCATGAGGTTAAGGCATCAACATCACAATTTTGGCGGCAATTGTGGATGCTTGAGAAATACTCAAATTGGGTACTCTTTATCAAGTAGGGGATAGTAAGTCAATTGAGGTCGATAACCACCCTTGGATTCTACACATACCATATCATCTACTTTCTTTTACTGATCATGATCCCATTGTAAATCAAAGAAAAGTAGCGAGCTTCTTTACCCCCAGGACAAAAACTTGGGATGTAAATAGTCTAACTCAAGTGTTCTGCCTAGCCTCAATCCAAGCCATCCTTTAGATTCATGTTCCAATCTCCATGTGGGTGGATAAACCGAATGGCAGCCAACTACTGATGGATTTTTTACGATTAAATCTGCTTATAATCTCACCCAGTCGTGTATGGAGTGTAAAGATCCCAACTCCATATTCAGGGTCATAAGCGGCAGGGATTATTTTCGCGATATCCTAGATGCGTTGTCGTCCTTTTTTTTTTTTTAATCTTTTCATTAAGAGTATATGGAAGCGTATACCATACAACAACAACAACAACAACAACAACAACAACAACAACAACAACAATAGCTAGGAAAAAAACAACCATTTACAAAAACACCATTTATATTGCATTAGTATATTTTACAAGCCCTTTTCTACGAACCATTCTACTTATGCAATCATTTTCTCCGTCAAATGGCTGAGGTAACCCTATTGCCTCTAGCGTGACTGCAGTTCCCAAAATTGGTGTGAGACTTCCATGCCTACAAGTCTGAAAGATAAGGGAATGAGTCGAGGGACTCAATAAGTAAATCCACTAAACTTCGATTAGGAGGATGCCTTGCTATCAAACAAGATACGTGAACATAACTGCAACAATGTTGATGGCAGATCTATTGTAAAACATATTCCAACAACTCAGCCATGTGCATGACATGAGTTTGGTTTACGTTTGATGCTCGAACAATTAAAACCATCACAAAGAACATGCACAAAAGGGGTTCATATATTATTATAACCGTTCTTACAATTCTTCGAGAATTATTTGGGTAATGTCCCCTAATCCAATAGTGATGGCTATCATCTGAGCTTAATTGGGTATTTGAAATCTATCAAGTAATGTCTTTGTCACTCTACTCAAACTTATTAAACAAACTCATTAAACGACACACAAAAGCATGCACAAAGAAGTTCATTCATCAATCTAGCTATTCCTACGATTCATCCAGAATCCAGCGAGCATCCGAAATCCATCGGGCATCTGGAATCCACCTCCACTGGGCATCTAGAGTCCACTGAGCATCCCGTCCTCATGAATGAGGCATCGCCGCCAACGCTATGTGACAATGGATCTTACTTTCATTTAGTCACATGTTGTACAACACACAAACTAGTTTATTACTTTTCCTCTTAGCCCACACATACAAGGCTCGAGGGTGTGTTCATACAAGTGTGTTCATTCATATTCTATAGTACCATAACTACATAATATGCTAGGTATGGGCACAAGAGTCATGGCCCAAATCGACTGGCCAAGTGTTGACCTATGCCAAGTAAGGCTTAGATCGATACGCCTCAATACTAGCCCGCCAAGCAAGATTTGTTCCGACATGCCTCAACGCCGATTCGAACTAAGCAAAACCAATCCATGGCCCGAGACATGTTTCTGTTCATTAATTCCAATTCATGAGCAAACTATACAAAATCTTAAATGAGCAAAACATGGAACATGAGCACAACATAGAAACTCAATCAATAATAAACACATGCATCATAAACACGATTAAGAACATGTCTCACTTAGCCAATGTAACACAACACCCTAATCAAGGTTTAGTAAGTCTACTTACTACAAGCCTTCGATGGTGGCCGAGCGGTGAGGCAAGTGGCACGGTGAAGGTGTAAGGGCAAGAGGCAAGAGTGAGGCCGAGAGAGAGAGAAGGACGCGGTCAGAGGGCATGAGAGAAAGAAAGGGAGAGGAAGTGAGGAAGAGAAGATGGGTGTGGAAATGAGGGGAGGGTGCCTCCATTTATAGAGAATCCTTTCATCATTTCCCTTCCAAGTGGACCAATAGCGTTTCATTGAGTGGAGAGTCTAGGATGAAGAGGTGGCATGGATGGGAGGAAGACGTGTCGAGCTATGGAAGATAAGTGGCAAGCCTAAGTTCCTAGGTTCCCACTTGTTCACCTTCTCATTTGGCCACCTAGCTTGTGAGTCATCCTTGTAATGATGAATAGTAATGATGGTTATATTAATTAGGGGACACCTAAGCTAATGGCAAGGCTTTTTGCATTTAATGCTTGGATTTGTTTAATTATTGGATTTGGATATTCATCACATGACTTAATTAAAGACTTGCTCCTTAAGTCTTCTCTTGTCAACTAGAAAGAAGGTTCTAGAATCTCTAAACTTACTCCTTAAGTTATCTAAAAGAGAGAAGGTTCTAGAATCTTATCTAATGGACTAGCTTCCAAAAATATAAAGGAAATCATGAACCTTGAATATTCATCACATGCCTAATCTAAAAGTTGCCATCCAAGATTTAGAAGCCTTCTAGAATCTTCTATTTTGTCTTCTTTGAAGGAACATAATACATATGGAAATGAGGTCATTGGATGAGTCGCTAACTTCTTCCCTAAGATGAATCCTAAGTTATCACTGCACAATCTTAGAGTGGACACTTAAGAGGGTTGACTCATCATTGCATTTATTGAGGTATTCTAGAATCTTCTATTATGCCTTCTTCTTGAGAGCATAGCAAACATGAGAACTAGGTCATTTGAAGCGTTAATGGGGTCGGGTGAGGACTCCTCGCTTTCATCCATGATTAATCATACCAACTAAGCCGAGGTTCGTAACTAAATCACCCTTTGTTGGGCTGATTCATGGCCAAACTTGCCTAGCATAACTAGGTCGGTAGCTCATCTCATAGGCTAGAATTGTGAATGTTACAATTCTCCTCCTAAAAAAATTTCATCCAAGAAATTTCAAACATACCTGGTCAGATGCGAATACTTGCACTTCATCTCTTCTTTGTTTTCCCATGTCGTTTCTTCTATTCTAGGGCATTGGCATGGGACCTTTTTAAGGGGAATTGTTGTATTTCTTATCATTTTCTCTCTTCTATCTATGATCCACACCAGCTTTTAAACATACGACGCTCTATCATCTACTTTGATCTCTTTGATATTTAGCACGTATGTCGGATCGGGTTCATACTTTCTTAACATGAATACATGAAACACATCATGTAACTGAGCAAATTTCAGTAGCAACACCAATCGATAGGCAAAATTCCCATTCTTTTCTATGATTTCAAATGGTCTCATGTACCTAGAAATTAGTCTCCCTTTATTCCCAAAGCGTTACATACCTTCATGTGTGACACCTTAAGGAATACATGGTTGCCTTTTCTATTTTTCCTAGGCAATTCTAAGCCTATCTCTACTTATGTGCACAGTGTTTATTGTAGGTTGGATTAACTTTGGACTGGTGACTTTCCTTTCCCCAACCTCATTCCAACAGACTGGAGTTTTGCATACTCGACCACACAGTACCTCAAATGGAACCATGCCAATACTATGTGGGTAACTGTTGTCATAGACCAACTTGACAAGATGTAGGCGCTTGTCCCAACTTCCTCCGAAATCGATAACGCAAACTTGTAACATGTCTTCTAACGTTTGAATGGTCTTTTCTATCTAACCTTCTATTTGCAAGCAGTGCCTTCTGTAGCACTTCTTCTACTGTGCATTCTGATTACACACACATATATATAATAGCCAACAAGATTTACAGATTCCTCTTTGTTCACTTGTAACAATACTACACTCTCTACATTCTATGATAGACAGTACTTTATTATATGGTAATGATCTTGAAATTTTCCGCTCCCTCTTAAGTTACTACATATACTCTTTCTTGGGTTGGGGGATGCTTGAAATCGTTGGGTTGCTGACTTCGCCTTGTGGCGTCATTTGCAGCTGCTACAGCGGCATCATTTGGTGTTGTTGCGGACAATCCTTTATAATGTGGCATGGCTAATCACAACCAAAACAAGCTCTGGTTTGAACTAGCACGAAACATTACCGTGTCTTCTTTTGCGAGTGCGACATAGGTCATTCGAAGCAAAAACCGACTTGAGTTTCTTATTTTTCTTGTAAGGATACTCTTGTATCAATCTCTTGCTTTGACACAAGTTGCCTTGAGAAGTTGAGTAACAAGACTTTGCTATGGGTGCTCGCTCCAACGAGTCTTTCTTTATCAGATGGGCTCGTTCATACAGTTCATTATAGTCTTTGGGGTTTAACGGCAATAACTGGCTCATGATATTAGTTCTTAGGCCATCCAGAAGCCTCTTTAACCTATCCATTAGATCTTCAATTAGTCTAGGAGCATACCTTGATAGCTTGACAAAGTTTGCCTCGTACTGATTAATTGTCATATTAGTTTGTCAAATTTGCAGAAACTCGATCATCTTCTTGTGACGAGCACATTCAAAAAAGAATTTTCAATTGAAAGCCTAGATATTCCAAGTTACAACACTATTAGCAAGAAATACTATTCCTTTTATTGCCTTTCACCAATGACTGGCATTACCCTCTAGTTGGTATACCGCCAACGTCACCTTATTGTCATCAAAGCACCTCAAAAGTGCGAATATCTTTTCTGACTTATCGACACATGACTCAGCTTCTTCGAGATCTCCTACCCTCATTTGGTTAAAGTTTAGTACATTTTGGCACGAACCTTGGTTCTCATAGAATCGTCGACCATGTACAAATATGAATGACTTCTCCAATTAGGCAACACCCTATGTTAGTCTTATAAATGCCTTGGATGAATTTGGACATGAATTAATTAATGAGGGGATGAATCATTGGACAAGTGTCAAGAGATAATTGGAGTTCTAGAATCTTCCATAGCCTTTTGACCTAGTCCATCCTTATCCATTTAGGGCGTGTTTGGCAAAATGTGTTTCTGTTCCCTGAAACACAAATTTTTGTTCTTTTGTTCCGAGGAACAAAAAAGAACAGAAACGCGTTTGTTCATACTTTTGTTCCCGGTAACAAAAAATTTATTTTTTTTGGTTCCTGGGAACAGATTTAGAATAGAAACAAGAAGTAGAAGAAACTTGTTTCTTGTCCCCGGGAACACTTTTTTTTTCTTCTCATTTTTCTTCTTCTTTTTCTTTCTTTCTTTCTTTTGGCTGATCGCCGACCTCGGCCATGGCTAGTGACCGGCCGTCGAGGGTCAGCAACCTCGCCGAAGTGTCGCCGGCCCCCAGCGATGCTCGGCCTTGCCCAATGGTGGCCCAGCGAGGCCGAGCTAGCCCAGCCAAGGCGAGGTTGACCTTGCGCCGCTTGGGCGAGGTCGAGCCTCACTGGTGACCTCGGTGGCCAGCCAAGGCCACCGGCGAGGCTCGACCTCGCCAATGTGGCAAGAGGTTGGCCTCGCCTCGCCGGTGAGGCTCGGCCTCGCCTTGGCCGGGCGAGCTCAAGCTCGCCTAGATCCGGCGAGGTCGAGCTCGCCCGGCCACCGCCGAGGCTCGGTCTCGCCGGGCCACCGCTAGGTGACGCCGACCGGGCAGCGGCCCGGCAAGGGTCGCTGGCCCTCGTCGGCGATGGCCGAGGCCAGCAACCGGCTAGAAGGAAGAATGAAGAAAAAAGAAAAAAGAAAAAAAGGAAAAATATAATAAAAATATTAAAGAATTAAAAGAAACAAAAAAATTATACAAATTTACTAAACGTGTTTCCATTCTTGGAGTAGAAATTTTTTGCAGTTACCAAGCACATTCTTATACTCAGAAATTGTTCATTGGAACAGAAGAAAAAAAAAAACTATTTCTGTTCAAAAATCATTCCCCGGAACAGAAACGTTATCAAACACGCCCTTAAATGCCACATGTCCACTTCAAGAGAGAAGCAGAAAACTTACTTCTTAAGTAGCTCGGCAAATATATCTAGGCCTCATTTAATGATTTTGGACATTGGTTCATTAATGACCATGATGAATCATTAACTTAGATGTCCTCTAGAATCTTAGGTAAATCTTAGGATATGATGGCCCTAAATTATAGCCTTGGTGAACAAGTCAAGAACTAGCCAATTAAAAGAAGACATGATGCATCTAAAGGCTTATGTGTCTCCTTAGGCTCTATAGGCAATAACAAACCTAAAATGAGCCTTGGAGTACAAGTCAATATGTGAACCAATCACAAGTGAATACCAAAGGACTTAGGTGCCAAATTAAGAGGATAGTTAGGCCAACTTGCCTCTTAGGTGTAATCATGAACTTGCAATAAAAATCTAAGAGAAGGAGGCCTATAAATAGGATGAGCCATCCTCACAATATAAGGCTTGGTCTTTCTCTCTTTTCCTCTCCCTTCATCTCCTCTCTTTCATGTCCTTCTCCTCCAAGCCGCCCTAGAAGCCAACTAACCACCAAAGAAGCATCTTAAAGCTAGGCCCAAAAAGTAGTAAGTAGTCTTTCCTAACTCTTCGATAGGGTGATGTGCTACGTGTATTGATTTGGGATCTTATCATCGCTTGCTTGTATGTGCTTGTGTGTTTGCTTGTTGTGTGTCTTCAATTACTTGTCTTTACATCAAGTAAATCATGGTCTCGCATGGGTGTCAAGCACACCTAGATGGCAAGGAACAATCTCGGCAAATTGGATGTATGCCGACGTGAGTGCATGGCCCACACTTGATCTCGGGACAACATTGAAGTGTGTTATTACTTGGGACAAGCATTGGGTTGATGCCAAAGCCAAGGCGAACGATTCCAAGTCAAGACTACAAGCTTGAATCGCATCCGGCATGAGTCTAGTAATAGGGCACAAAAGTCATTGATTCACTTTGTATGGCATGCCTTCGGGCCTTTCATTCGGCTAATAATTAGAATAAAAATGGATTGATTGATGTTTGAATGCATTGATACACAATGGACTTTTATTGTTGATGCTGGGGTATGCTGGGTCGTTGCCTAGGGTAAAGCCTTAGATGCCATCATGATATTGAAATCGTGGATGATGCCGGCCTGGGTGAGGCTGACGCTTAGGGGTCATCCTGGATGCCGTTGTGATAATGAGATTGGGACGATGCTGGATGCCAAGAAGGGGACCGATGCCCGGTTAATACCGGAAGAGTCGATGGATTTCGACTAACTAAACTTATTGAAATAAACTGGAAGTCCACGTGTGGTCCATGGCTGATGCACATATGATGCTTGAATTGATGCTTGCATCGATGCTAGAATTGAGGCTTGCAAAAGCTGGGTTTGTTTGATATGTATTGCTAAGTCCTTGCATCAATTTGAGCATATGTTTGCATTAGGCCACTTAGTTTTTGAATAAGTTTAATGTGATGCATGCATCCCTCTTAGTGATTGGAATGATCGTAAGCCACAGATCTTTGAAGGGATTGTTTTTATGCACTAACTCATTGTTTTTTATGCTTGAAAGCACATAGCTGATTGAGAGCCATTCATATGCATAAGCAAGGCTAGGCATGAACCTTGCTATTGATTTGCCATCGACAAGTGGGTGGTGATCTTTTATCGGAGGATCGATGGCGAGACGTCCTCCTATAGGAGAATTAGGAATTTCTACTTATTGTGTCATCGACTCACTTTTGTTGTTTTCACAATTTCAGGTGTGGGATGGGTGAACCAACCCTACTGCTCGTTCATCCCGGTTTTCTGATTGATATGGTTACTACTGCAATGAATAAAGTAGACTTAGAAGATGACGTCACTTACCGGAAGTATATTACCATTGTATGGGTCCAAGAAGGGATAAACACCTTAGTTCCCCATGTGTAGGAGGCTTGGTGCCTCCTTTTTTATGGGGACGTTTTAGGTCCCATCAGAGGTCTCATCCTTCCAGTGGATCCTACGAGAGCATCGTAGAAGAAGGGCCTAGAATGTGGGCCATTTTTGGAGGAGCTCGATAGAGGAGCTAGGCTACCCAAGCCTTTTAATCGTCAATGTGTGGTAATGAATATAAGTAGTCAAATACTAAGATGGCCATGTAATCATAATAACTTTTTATATGTGTATATATGTATGAATATATGTCGTTTTTGTTTGCTTGATTTATATACATGTTGCCTGACTTCCATGTTTGTTTGTGTACGGGGATTGTTTTTAATTTGCTTTCATATGTGCTTAATCAAAAATAAAATATTTTTGGGACAATTGACGTAACTAGGACGTTGATGCTGACCCACCGGGTCACGCTCTTGTACCAAAGGTGGGGCGGGAGTGTGACACTAACTATCCCATGACTCCTGGCGCACCTTATCACTCCAAATAATAACTTGGCTTTGATATAAAAAATGTAATGACCCTGACTCCATCTCCAAGGTCATGGGTGGTAGAAGTTATTTTCACAATGTCTTAGGTGTGTTGCCGTCCTATTTCTTTTATCTTTTCATTGAGAGTTTGCAAAATCGTATACCCATACCGCAACAACAATAATAATAGCCAGGAAAAAATAATCATTTACAAACACACTACTTATATTGCGTCAGTATATTTTACAAGCCCTTTTCCACGGGCTGTTCTACTTATACATTCGTTTTCTACGACAAATGCCAAGGTAACCTTATCACCTCTAGCGTGATTGCAGCTCCTAAATCTAGTGTGAGACTTCCATGCCTACAAGTCCGAAAGATAATGGAATGAGTTCGAGGACTTAGTAAGTAAACCTACTAAATTTCAGTTAGAAGGATCTCTCGTTGTCGAGCAAGTTACCTAAACATAACTGCAACAATGTCGATGACAGATCAATTGTAAAATATATTCCAATAACTCAACCATGTACATGACAAGAGTTCAATTTACCTCAAATGCTTGAACGATTAAAACCATCACAAAGAACATGCACAAAAGGGGTTTATTTATTATCATAATTGTTCTTATGGTTCTTCCGGAATTTTTCAGGCTACATCCCCTAATTCGAGGGTAACGGCTATCACCCGAACTTAATCAAGCATCCAAAATCCATTAGGTAACCTCTTTGTCACTCTACATCAAACTTTTTTAACAAACTCATTAAACAGCACACATAGAAGCATGCATAGAGAAGTTCATTCATAAATCTAACCGTTCCTACGGTTCATCCAGAATCCACTAAGCATTTGAAATCCATTGGGCATCCGAAACTCATCGGGCATCCCATTCTCATGGGTGAGGCATTGTTGCCAACGCTATACGATGACGGGTCTTATCTTTCATTTAGTAATAACACATTGGACAACACGCAAACTAGTTTATTAATTTTCCCCTCAGCCCACACATACAAGGCCCGAGGGCATGCTCATACAAGCGAGTGGATGTTATATTCTATAATACCATAACTACATAATATGTCGAGCAAGGCACAAGGTTCGTGGCCAAACCAACCTGCCAAGAACCAACCTATGCCAAGCAAGGCTTTGATTAGTATGCCTCAATATTGACTAGCCAAGTGAGGTTTGTTTCGACATGCCTCGACGCCGATCCGAATCAAGTGAGACCCGTCCATGGCCTGAGACATGTTTCTATCCATGGATTCCAAATCATGAGCAAACCATATGAAATCTTAAATAAGCAAAACATGGAACATGGACACACCATAGAAACTCAATCAACAATAAACACATGCATCGCAAGCACGATTAAGAGCATGTCTTGTCATGCCCCAATCCTTGGTCACGTGCCCATCCTTCAACTTTGGTCGATTTTAAAATGCGATATCCCAGGACTATGTATCACCGACCCTTTCCTTTTTAATAGCACATGCGGAAGTAGTTATAAAAATCTCCAGACAATAAAGCAATGGGATATACAAGTAGGACTAGAAACTTGAACCTAAAAACCAATACTCTTATGTACATATATAACAACTCAATCATACATCTACATATACAAGCCAAGTTAAAAAGGTCGGTTTCTACTCAAATGGGTTCCACGGCAAAAGTCATCAGATAAGAGTGGAGTCTCAGTTCTCATCAGGATCCTACTTTGGATCATCCTCGGGGTTCTCCTCCAAATACTCCTCTTCAGGTTTTTTCTCCTCAGGTTCCTCATCATGGTCTTGAAATGTTGTCCTATAACCGGGATGAGACTACGTCTCAGCAAGTTCTATCCCCTAAGACCTGATTAGTAAACCAATACACCTTAGGACTGCCTATGCACAACACGAGTTAGAGGACTTACCTTGGCCTCAGTCCTAGCCTGCAAATTAGTACAGTTCAGTAGGCACCCAAACAATCACAAAAGATCGAAACATCAATCAAATCAACTTAGTCGATTACATGTCAATCTGACCTTTATCGGTCATTTCCATCAATACTATATTTTCCCCACAATGGAATATCTAGTCGTCGAGCCCACGTGCATTCTCTCAGGATGACATACCAAGTCTCCGAGCCCACGTGCCTTCCTTAAGACTACATACCTACTCATCGACCCATGTACATTATTCACGGTGGGATATCTAATCACTGAGCCTACATGCATTCTTCAAGATGCCAAATGTACTCGTTGAGACCACGTGCATTCTCCGAAATAATGCATCAAATTACCGAGCCCACGTGTCCTTTTAGATGCCAAATGTACTTATTGAGACCGCGTGCATTCTCCGAAGTAATGCATCAAATTACCGAGCCCACGTTTCCTTTTAGATGCCAAAACTTAATCACCAAGCCAACGTACCCTTCTCCAGGTGATTTACTTTCTACCGTGATTCTGCTATGAAACAACTCCTTTCTCTATAGTTTGCCAATCTACTATCGATACCCAATTATTTCTCAATCAAATAATCAAAACAACTCAATAGGAACATATCCCAAAATTCACAATTTACATCAATTCCATACAAGTTGAAGCTCAATTAAATAAACGGACTGCACCACGATGATCAACATGAAATTCTCGTCACCGATCATCCCGGTTGAATTTCCGGAAAAATAAATAAATTAATAATTTCGAAAATTAATAATTAAATACTAAAAATCTAATTTAGGCCCGTAATGCCTAATTGAAGCCCGATAAGGGTTAGGAAAATCCCTAGAAGCATTCAATAAATACTATAGGCAATTCTCTAGTTAAGTACACTAACCATCTAACTAATATGCAATGCAATTAACTAATAATCACTAATCCATTCTAATCTAACCACCTAATTACACTTAATTAACACAAATCAACCTTTAAGTATAATTAGCAAACTAAGAAGGAATTAGTGAGCAAAACTTACCTGATTAAAGATTTGATCGGATCAAATCGACGAGCACGCGACAAAGCTCGGTTCTCTTCAAAGCGGTTCTGACAACCGAGGTCGAGACGGGCTCGAAATGGCCACTACAACTCCAAACCTTTGCTGGTCGGCCACTGTATAAGCTGAACGAGCTGCCACAGGAGCTGATTTGGGCACGGCTTTGGCTAGGTTTGGCAGGTGCGGATCAGAGAACGGGCCATGGCTAAAACAGCCATGAACCGGGGGGCCAATTTGTGACCATTAAACTTGCTAGAGCGGGCTGCTGGACCCGCTGAACTAGGCTGCCGAACGGCTTCAAGGGTGGGCCGATGTAGATGGACTTGAGGATAGCTTCGAGGCTGCGGAGATGGGCCCGAGTGAGGTAGCAAATTCGGTCCAGCAGAGGTGCTGCCATTGACCTGAAGCGAAGCAGCGCGTGGAGATGGCGATGGACGAAGGTGGGGCTTCGGTGGGGTAAGTTATGCGAGGGAAGTGGACAGCAACAACACAAAAGGAGAGAAGACTCCTTTGGTCTTGATGAGGGGGACATTGAACGGAGCAGAAACCGAATGGGACAGGGGAGGGCATTCGTCCACGTCGCCAAGAGAGAGAGAGAGATATTTTTTTAAGGGATAAGTAAAGACTCGGTCAAACAGGGGAAAGTAGAGTTGAATTCTGCAGAGAGACCGTCGGTGGGGGGATGAACCGAGAGAGAGAGAGAGAGAAGAGAGGAATGTGCGGATGGTGTATTCACGCACGGGAAAGAAAAGAAAGAGAACGTGCATGGAAGGGGAGGAGAGGGCTTGGGTCCAAAAGAAATAAAAGAAGATTAACCTAAAAACTAAATTGAAACTATAATTTCAATCGACTTTAAAACAACTTTTGACAAATGGTCAATCCCGGGCCAAAATCTTTGTCCATTTCGAAATTTGAGATCTAAACGAAGACCAAAATAAGACAGCCTCTTTATCTCATGAATTTTCTTCGAATCTGACTTTTATTTCGTTTTTCTCGGCATCCGATTTTCTGAACAAACAAATCCAGTTGAGGTCCTCTTTGAATGCAGAAAAAAGCCCAAACAACTTCCATTCACCGATTCACTTACACCATATGTCAAAAGTCTCTTCTAATTGGCCAATCCGTATTTCCGTTCATTTTCCGAATCGTCCATCTTGATTTCCCAAAAAAATCCCTAACTTTCCAGAATTTTCTCGAAAGGTGAGTCGACGTTCTTAGAATGACTCATGACACGACATGACTTCCAATTTCTAAAATAGAATTCAAATTCGCGGTTATTTTCAATCAAACGCGCTTTTAGTATGACCTTACCTACCAGGTAGTTTCTAGGAATTTTTTATGCAATTGACCGATGGTCGATTTTCTTTGAACCACAATGAATCCATTAGACACATTGGCGACTCTCGGTGGTCGGGAAAATCTTGAGGTTTCAAATACGGACACAGGGTACCCAAAATGATAGAAAATCGGTCTAGTGCCATTTGACGAGAATTTTGCAATCATGTGGAATCACCCACACTTTGATCACTATTTCAGTCAAATCAACCTATCTTTGGTCTCCAATCAATTTTTAATTGTGCCGCAATGACCCTTGAAGACTAGCACGGTCGAGTAGTCAATTCCTAGTCGAATTCTCAAGTCTGTTGCATTCAAAATCCTTTAATGGCTTCACCAGATAGGTCAGTTATCTCTTGAGTGGCCATCTCAGAGAAAAACACTATAGTCACATTGATGAAAGGCCCGACTTATCCGATTGAAATCAGAACCTGAAAATCAGGATGTCACATGTCTCGCTCAACCAACGTAACTGAACACCCTAATTAAGGTTCACTAAGTCTACTTACCACATGCCTGCGGTGGTGGTCGAGTATTGAAGCAAGCGACAGTGTGAGGGCATGAGGTCAAGAGTGAGGCCGAGAGGGAGGCGATGATGGTGAGAGGGCATGAGAGAAAGAAAGGGAGAGGAAGTGAGGGAGAGAAGGTGGGTGAGGAAATGAGGGGAAGGTGTCTCTATTTATAGGCAAATCTTTCATCATTTCCCTTCCAAGTGAACCAATAGCATTTCATTGAGTGGAGAGTCTAGATTGAAGAGGTGGCACATATAAGAGGAAGACGTGTCAAGCTATGGAAGATAAGTGGCAAGTCTAAGTTCCTAGGTTCCCACTTGTTCACCTCCTCATTAGGCCACCTAGCTTGTGAGTCATCCTTATAATGATGAATAGTAATGATGATTATATTAATTAGGGGACACCTAAGCCAATGACTGAAAGTCCATCTACAAATTTTTTTTACCAAACACAATTGCATTTCCTCAAGTAGCTTTGGGCTTTTAGCATTTGCATTGGACTCAAAGTCCCTTGCAAATGTTGAACCAAACGCAGCCAAAGTTTCTAGCATTTAATGCTTGGATTTGTGTAATCACTAGATTTGGATATTCATCACATGACTCAATTCAAGAGTTGCTTCTTAAGTCTTCTCTTGCCAACTAGAAAGAAGGTTCTAGAATCTTCCATTTTGTCTTCTTTCAAGGAACATTATACACATGGGAATGAGGCCATTGGATGAGTCACTAACTTCTTCCCTAAGGCGAATTTTAAGTCATAATTACACAATCTTAGAGTGGACACCTAAGATGGGTGATTCATCCTTGTATTTAATGAGGTGTTCTAGAATCTTGTATTATGTTTTCCTCCAGAGAACATAGCAAACATGAGAATTAGGCTATTTGAAGCAGTAACAGGTCGGGTGGGGACTCCTTGCATTCATCCACGATCGATCATACCAGCCGAACTGAGGTTCATAGCCGAATCAACCTTTGTTGGGCCAATACATGGTCAACTTTGGAATTTGGAAAAAAAAAATTATGGAAAGCCGGAGTTCATGAGAGGCACAAGATGATGTTTTGGCAGACAATGGCTAATGTCTTGCCCTATAGAGCTAACCTAGGTAGGTTATTTCACATTCTAGATATTTCATGCCCATTGCATGGAAATTCAGAAGAAACCTCAATCCATCTATTAACAGAATGCCCTTTAGCATAGATTTTATGGAGACAAAGTCCTTGGATTATCATCTCGTATGCTTGGAACTTCTCAACACTAGAGGAAATGATCAACCACTTCCTTGACCCAGGGTGGAGTGCTTAGAGAATGGGCTTTAATTGCAAACTCTTTACTCTCTTGTAGCGATTCTATGTACTAGAATGTGGTGCTATGGGAATGCCATACCACACAGTCAAGTCATTCCAACTTCTTCCCGAGCAATTAAGTTGGTTTCACCGGAGTTCTTGGAATTTTCAAACAAGTTCAAGGAAGAGGACATAGTTGTGACAAGTCCAAGATCTGATCCTATTGGGGAAGGTACAGGCTCTTGGCTCCCAACATCAGATCGAGAATTGAAATTTAATATGGATGGGACGTGAAAAAATAACAAAGGAGCCGTGGGCATCATTGCACGTTTAGCCAGCGGCTTAGTTGTCCAAACTTGGACAAGTAAAGAATGCTGGAACTCATTAGTAAAAGTGGAAGCAGCCGCTCTCCTTCTCGGCTGCAATTGTGCTCAGTCCCTCGGCTTCCAAAAAGCGATTTTTGAAAACGATTGCAAAGTCTTAATTGATGTCATTCAACAAAAGGGTCTTTGTCCTTGGAGTATTCAGCCTTTTGTTGCAGATTCTCGCTTCCTACTTCAACGAACCTAGGTTGGAGCTTGGCTTGGAAGAATGGAGCTGCTTATGTGCTTGCAAATTGGGCTTTTAATTAAATAGGCACTGCATCCTCTTTTATTTTCCATGATCTCCCATCTAGAGTTAAAAATATTGTATTAGTTGAGTCTTCTTTTATCTATTGTTCTAATATAGGTATTGCGTCCATTTTGTAATGTTTTGTTTCAAAATGAAAAGTTTATTCTAGGAAAAAAAAAAGAAACCAGAGTCGCTGGTACTTACGTTTATAATGCAAAAACCTACTAATCAAATGAAAAATTATTAATTACATACAATGATTGTTAGTGTGTCAGTGTCTGTAACTACAACCGTTGTCTTTCCTTATCGGCCTTTCCTATGTCATCTATCAAAGGCCAAACCGTCCCTAGAAAGACCACCTACGTTTAGTGTGGCTAGCAACTCCTCATTCTTTCTCCACCATTCCTCGTCACAAGCCGAACTGTCGAAGGTAGACTCTGAAGGTGCCTGGCCGTGGTTGTAGCTTGCTAAAGAAGCGAATAATGAAATTCCTTCAGCTACTACAGCACTGCTTGTCATGGCAATCGCAGGTCTCAGCTTTTTCTTTTTGTTAAAGAGGAAGAAAAACGTGACCACTTCAATGCCGCTGGGGCCCCAGGGCTTGCCGTTTCTCGGGTACCTCCCATTTGTGGGGACTGATCTCCACCGGAAATTTGCTGAGTTTTGCTGAGACCTACGGCCCCAAATTCCTGCTGGGAAGCGAGTTACATGTGGTAGTTAACTCCCTGTCGCTGGCCAAAGAAATCCTGCGGGACCATTACTTGACATTCGCCAATCAGGACTCGAGCATTGCTGCTACCATTGCAACATACGGCGCAAGGGCCATTGCCTTCTCGAGCCAGGGGCCTTGTTGGAGGAATCTCAGCAAATTGTTTGTACAGCAGATAATTAGCAACGCGAGCCTTGATGCCTGTTATCAATTGAGAAGGCAGGAGGTCAGGAAGGGGTTCAGCGATCTGTACAGAAAATCCAGGGTGGCAGTGAATATCGGCAAGTGGGCTGTTTTGATCTTGCTTAATGCAGTGATGGCGATGCTGTGGGGAGGGACGCTTATGAGAGAGAAGCGTGAAGCCGTGGATGCTGAATTTCGAGAGGTGGAGGCAGAATTTATGGCACTCTTAGGTAGTCCGAATGTTTCGGACTTTCTTCCAGCACTTGCGTGGCTTGACCTGCAAGGAGTGGAAAGGAACATTAAAAGGGTGCATCAGTGGCTCGATGCTTTTATTTAGTCTGTGGTTGATTGTGCCACCCAAGAGAGAACAAAAGAACAGTTCAAGCAGGAGGAAGGAGAATCTAAACGCAATGATCAATAGGACTTTTTGCAGATTGTCCTGGACATGGAGATGGATCTTGAACATAACCAGTCACCAACGGAAAAGAATGGAGTACTCAAAGCCATTCTAACGGTAAATTTATTAAGCTAGGTGACTAGTTATTATACGAATATACCTATAGTGACCTGATGCACCGGAAATTATAGTTAATGTTCTTCTGCGACTCTGTTCTTGGTAGAATTTATTTCATATATTGGCCACCATAATCATTTGTTAATGTCTAGCGATTATTACTATAGTCTAACACTTGTTTTCAAATCCTAGATTGCTGTAACTATCAACCAGCCACCTATACAAAGAATTTGCCACCAAATTTTGGCAGAAAATATGTAAAATGGGCACGAACAGTGAAACAGACAGATCAGGGGCCTCAATGTGCAAATATTCAAAGTTGAGTCGCAAAGTTGTACCATGCAACCTCCGAAGAGATCACCTGATTTTGCTGATCTAGAAGCTTTGAGCACCAATGCGGGGTTGGGTTGGTTTTCCTGACTACCAATGTTTGGATCAGAATATTACATCATCCTCTTCATCGTCCGATACCTAGAAAGAACACCAGGGATAAATAAAAGCAACGCACTCAAAAAATTTTCTCTGTTGAATTGAATGTATTCTGGAAGCTAGAGAACGAAAGGGTTCCCGCTTTCTTACTCTGTTATAGCTAGCGAAATTGGAAACGCTGAAGTTCTCACGTAATTCCTATTCCTAAATTGAAAAACAACAATGAATTATATTAGACCCTTTCTGGAAAACTCCAATCATGGTTCTTACTTGTAGAGGATTTTGGCATGAATCAGTGAGAGAACCACCTCAAGCTTTTTAACAGCCCCAGGAATTCCTCCGAACCCTTTCCAGTTATACTGGTTCTTGGCTTTTCTTACTAGAACCCGACAATCACGTTGATTCACTCAACAATGGAGTTCAACAATATTTTCAGAAATCCATAGAAGACCCCAGTGAAGAAAAACTCACTCCAATGTTCTCCAAAACGTTGACAATATGGTAGATTCGTCCCCTCTCCACGCCTGCAAATCCCAAAAATTAAGCCAATTCAATAGAATAAATGCACGGTCTTGCTTTAGACTATTAGGGGCAGCGCCGACCCCAACACCAAACCACCCCCACCCCCACAGACACCACCCCCCCCGCGGCAAAAAAAAAAAAAAAGAAAAAAAAGAACTAGATTTTTGACCTAATCGCGACGCAGCTTCATGAGACCAATCAAAGTTGATATATTGCAATGGTGTTTCCATTATACTCTGCCAATTTTCGTGTGAAGTTGGTCGTATCATGTCAAGCCTGAAATCTCTTTCCATAGCTCTTGTTTCTTATCCTATTGTCTAACTTAAGCTGTGCCCAACCTTGGCCCTTATATTACAAAAAGCTCCTTATTTTGACCACAACTCGATTCTTCTATATTACAGTGCTTCATCAAGTATTCAACTTTGTCAAGCATTATATTGATTTACTCTTTCTGGTGGTATTTTGAATGTGTGGAATAAGACATCGTGATTGACGGAACCCGATACGACTTCAACAATGGTAGAGTGGATAATGGCGAGTTGATGCGGAACCGAGATTCGATGAACAAAGTAGTCCACGAATTGACAGAAGTCGTGGGGGAGGATGAGATGGTTTGTCACACCTGGAATCCCATAGGGATGATATGACACGGCCGTCCTATCCATCCAAAGGATGCAGCCTCAAACCATCAAAATCTTATTCCCAATAAGCCCTGTCGATGGCGCTCTCGCTCTACTAGCTACTAACGAAAGAATCTGAAAAGGTTATGAAAGAGAGAGATTAGCAATCATAAGCTCAGTGAGTAGTACATATCTTTTAAGTAGATCGAACAACTACTATGCATGTATACAAAAAAATACTAGAAACTCGACATGAGAATAGTAGGAGTGTTAGTACTTTCGTATGATACTTGCTTGAATACTAACACTTTTTTTTATCACTCACTTAAGTGTCACATCAGTGAAAAATTGATCACTTGAGTGCAAATTCCAGCCAAATGTTCTACGTGGAATTTTTTATTATTTATTTATTTTTTAATTTTTTGTTTTTATTTGTATTTTGCTTTTTTTTTTTTTCCTTTAGGGCCGATGACCCTGACCGGCCGTTGGGCTACCATGAGTGACATTGCCTAGAGTAGGCGAGGGCCGTCGAGGCCTTGTTGACTGCTGACAAGGCTATGACAGCCCTTACTCACTCTAGGTAGCATCACTTGTAGCCGTCCAGAGCTGGACACCATTTAGAGTGGGCGAGGGCCATTGCGGCCTCGTTGAGGCCGCGAGGCTCCAACAGCCTTGCCTAAGACCTTCGTAGCCAACTAGTGGCCACGTCAGCTTTTTCAATAGGACAAATTGGAAGTGGTATTCGAGTGATCGATTTTTCAAATTTGTGGCATTCAAGTGAGCTAAAGAAAATTTTAGCACACAAGTGAGCATCGTACGAAAGTATTGGCATTTGTACTGTTCTTACCCTCTAGAAACTAATAATCCAAACTCAAGGTATAAAATACTTATTGAATCACATATGAGTGGTTTCATTTCAACAAAACTTTGTACATTCCAGAAAATACTCACTTAATCATCATAAACATCAATGGTCAAGTCCATTGATAGTCCATTGATCAATCTCAACAACTCCCATATCAATGGTCCATTCCATTAATTAATCTCATCAAAATCATATGTTGATGTTCCATTCTGTCGACCAATCTATTGCTTAATATTCTACTATGGTCACGACACAATGCTTAATGACAAGGTGACCAAGATTCTCCCTTAGCAAGATCTTCACCTACAAAATCTGTGGCTCAGCCCATAAGGGTATCCAAAACTCAGTGTGCATACCCCCCATGCTCCTCAATGGGCTCACAACAATATTGACCATAAACAACCATCATCCAATACCAAAAATCTAATTCAGAAATCAATCTCATAAACCAAGCAAATAACATTTTGCCATATAGTTTATCACCCATTTCCCAACCATTTCTTAAATCATTCAAAGACCTCTCCATAAACCAGTCGCGAAGCAATTACATATATAGTATTTCATGACACTTTGCATAACACTTTTTCTAAACATTCGTAAATAGCCAAAGAGTAGTAAATGCTCGATCCGGCTTTTATGCAACAAATATGTCATTTCATAATTCATACTATCTATAATTCGTAGCACTTTCAAAACATGAGTTTTACAAATTCAAAGAAGATATGGTACAACTCACCATGTCGCCCATGACCAAATAATAAACTATACTTGTATCATCGAATTCGTGACCCTATTAAATAAGTGAGAAATGACATCAAAACCAAGTAAAACGTTCACTCGATTTTAGAATAACTATACTAAAAGTTATGTGGCACCCCCAAACAGCTGAAGTCGCCACAGATACTTATCGCTCCACCTAATGAATACCAGTTACATATCTTTGATATAAAGAGGTTTAAAGAAGGACCGAGGTCCATAGGCATATTCATTTATTTTATTTTTTTAAAAGAGTTTAACGCAGCTCATAGCGAAATTAAAGACGAGTCTCACCATCCCTCTACTCTCTTAATGATGGTACAATGCACACCTACTACACATCGAAAGAAAACATAAGCCGAGCCACTTTTATTTACATTTTTAAGATGGACATCTTGGGTCGATACAACCAAAAAGCCAAGACTTTTAGCTAAACTTGGCAACAGCTCAAAAGAGAGATCTCGACCCCCTATATCGGTCATGTATAACCCTCCATCTACAAGTGTCGGCTATCCCCAAAAAGTCAGCTCCCTCTCCTCACGTGGGCCATCACATCCATCTAGGTGCATCGGGCTGTGGCGGCGGCAACATCCCCCGCATCACTCCGTCATGGCGGACATGGATAGACAAGAACTCCTAGACGACTAGGCCCCCAGCCAGGCCCACATCATACATTACCAGCACCCGAACTCGTACGAACATCAAACCAGGGATGGTGACACAATCAAGCTCCATACAATCGACCTCCACGTCAGATGGAAGGCCGTAAAAGGTACCCCGCGTGATCGGAGAGAGAGGCATCTGTCTAATCTGAAATGTTGGTCCCC
The DNA here is from genome assembly GCA_014182375.1 of Eucalyptus virginea. Lineage (NCBI taxonomy): Eukaryota > Viridiplantae > Streptophyta > Magnoliopsida > Myrtales > Myrtaceae > Eucalyptus > Eucalyptus virginea. Next base: position 41,921,150 of record CM024515.1, read on the forward strand.
AAAGGGTTGAGTACAACCACTCAGCAGGTAAAAGATCTATTAAACTACTCAATGCATCAAACAGAACAATCATAACATCATAGTAGAGTACATATCATACGGCCATGCATACATATCACCATACCAATTTCAACTTTTTATCTTTCAATTGGGTCACCACATTTTTCTTTCTTGTGACCAATAATTTGCATCCCACATTTTATCGCTTGCACCCAACCTGGCGTCACGAGGAACCTCCGGCACACACCTCCGAGCATCCGGCACCCACCTCCGGGCATCCCGACACTCCCGGGGCATCGTCGGCTCACACCTCCGACGGTATCCTCATTTATCATAATTCATATACACATTTATGTCTCAATATCAACATGGCACATGATGTAATGGCAACAAGGTCAATTTCAGCTTTTGAAATTCGCACAATCCAGCTTGCACAGTTTTGGAAAACATTTTCATTAAATACCCAAATGACATTCAAAAATTATGAAATTCGAACATGTGATACTCAAGACATAAAGGCAGATACTTCATGAAGAACACTACACCAAAAGATTCTCATATAGCTCAATACAGAACACGCATCACAGCACTACTAATTCTGTCTGTTCCACTTGCACAGTTTTTGAAACATTTTTGGTTAAATAGGCAAATGAATTTCAAAAATTACGAAATTTGAATATGTTGTATACAAGACATAAAAAAAGATATTTAATGCAGAACACTTTTCCAAAATAATCTCATACAAAACGGTATAGACCACGCATTGCAACATTACCAAGTCCGAACACATCAGATTACACAGTTTTAGAAATATTTTCGATTAAATACCCAAATGACATTCAAAACTTATGAAATTTGACTATATGATAGCTAAGACCATAAGGTAAATACTTCATGAAGGCATCAAAGTCAGATTCGTCCTAGGTAATGAAATATAGGCGGTTGAAACTTCAGTTCCTAGTACCGAAATTTCCAAATCTAACCATCTCCGAAAGACCACGATTTCACCTACCTATTCTTGTTGGTTTTCTCTAAATTTTTGATATGTTAAACCTCAGGATGTCCTTTACATCTTTTGTTAAGAAATTGAAGTGAAATTTCAACAAAAATATTGCCTTACAGTCCATGCATATTCATCAAGGATGGATACCAAAATCTCCAGATCCAGTCTTTCCAAAGAATAACGATTTCACCCACTTATACTTGTTTTTTTTGTCCCAAATTTGAGTATGTTATACTCCAAGAAGTCCTTAACAACTTTCATTTGGAAGTCAAATCCAAAATCCAACTCAAACATCACATGCAAGTCACTAGAACGTCCAAGGTCGAGCTATTTTCTCAAGAACAGTACACTAGGTTAGAGCACCACCCTTATAACTTCAATTTTCCACATTCTAAACCTCCAAAATTTTTATCATTCAATCACACACACTAAGCACAGCATGCAAGAGTAGATCAAGAGATCCCACTTGCCTCTAGACCGAGTGAACACGGCAAACACGAACGGAGGGCGAGGCGGACTCGACGGCAGCGAACGGACAACGGTGGACTGCCCTTCTCCTTCCTCTCGCGCACACACAGCCTCCTTCTTCTTCCTTTCTTCCTTCTCTTTCTCTCCTCTCTCTCTCTCGGACGAACTCCCCTCTCTCTCTCTCTTTCTCACTTAAGCCGGCCATCATTTTCCCCTAATTTTCCTTCCCTCCATCATTAGCCATCATTAGTTGTGCATGGGTGACACTTGGCTAACTTCAAAGGACAAGTGGGGGAAGCATGCAAACTGGTCTCTTCCCCTCCCTTCTTCGTGCGATCGACGTCCCCTCATGGGCTCTATGGGCCGGCCATTTCGGCCCATCTTAGGCCCAATACTCTTGGGCCTAAGACCCAAGCTTAAATAACCTAAGATTAACCCTTTTAAAAACTAACTAAATCCCTATTAAATCAAAGTTTTTAATTGCAAATTAAAATGGCTATACACTTGCAATCATAAATCCATAAGTTCCAATTTATAGTACATATGGCCAAAGATAGAACTTTCTTTCCCAAAATTTATCCATTAAAAGCTTGGCCATAAATCTCATTGCGAATCATGGATCAAAAGGCTACAAAAAATACAATAACGGTGTTTCCATCGCCTATCCATGGCTCATGGCATATTTAGGGCTTTTCATGAAATTCTAGGATGCCACAAGCTAACAAAAAGAATCACATATGCTAACAAATTGCTCACCCAAAATGATTGCTTAAACCTAAGCTTAACGTGAAACTGGACCATGAAACCCTAAAATCTCGCTTCGACAAAACTGTTGCACTAAAATGACTCCTATTAAAGCCCAATGGCTCTACAATGCCATAGTCCACCATTCCCATGAAAACCCAAAGCTTCACAACCTGAAAATTGGACTTCGTGGCTCAATTTCCACATAACTTCGAATTTTAGCCCTATTTCCAAAAACTAGCTCGATTGGACAAACGAGTGGCGTGAGTACTTACGAGGCATTGCATTGCATAATCAAGTCGGCTTGGCAAGGACCCAAAGGTGTGCATGTGACATCCTGAAATCCGACCCCATTTCGATATATATGAAATGGGCATTTCGTTGACGCGCCTATGGTCATTTTTCTCTAAGTTGACCCCTCACGAGTTAACTAATCTATTCGGTGAAGCTGTTAAGGGATATAAATGTGGCAGACTAGAGAATTCGATCGAAAATTGATCGCTCGACCATACTAATTGGCAAGGGTCAATACAACACCATTATGATCGAATAGTGATTGGATATAAATCAATTCAACGGAAATATGTAATTGAATTGCGGGTAATTCCACATGATTGCAAAATTTGCATCGAATGGCCATAACCCAATTTTCTATCGAAATTATACTCGGGACATGTAATTGAAACCTTGCAATTTTTACGACAACTGAGAGTCACCTACGAGTTGGAGATGCACAAACGTGGATCAAAAATTATCGACAACGGGTCAAACGCACTAAAATCCCTAAAAGCTACCCGATAGGTTAGGTTGTACTAAAATTGAGTTTGGTCGATTTTAACCACAAAATTGAATTTGGTTTCAGGAATCGGACGTTCGAGCATGTCACGATTCATTTTTAGGACATCGTCTCTTCTTTCGGAGAAATTCTGTCGAGCTCGGAATTTTGCGGAAAAATCAGTTTTATGACAAACAAGAAAAATAAAGGAAATTCGGATCAAGAGAAAAAAAATGGTATTTTGCTACCCAAAAGTGGATTATTTGTGAGAAATGAGGATTAAATTGTGATTGGGTGATCCCATGACTTTTGTGGCAAGAAGACTTTTGAGGCATGTGATGATGGTTAGATACTTGCTTAAGGGTTTTGGTTGGTTGAGGCTTTGACTTCAAGGTTTCCCTCTCTCTCCCATCTCTTTCCTCTCTCCTCCCTTCCATGCGTGAGCCCTCCCATTTTTCTTCAACCGCCAACTCCTTCCTCACGCCTACATGTCTCCCCTTCATTTCTCTTCTTTTGTTCTGCCGCCCACACCCACCGCTAGCCCTTTCTCCATTCCTCTTTATTTTCTTTACTGCCCACCATTCACGTGCAACACCATCTTCACTGCCCACACCCCACATCAGCCCCCACCCTCCTCACGCCTTCACCGTTTCATCATCCTCACGCCCCCATCCCACTGCACCACCGTCACAATTGCACAGCACACTCACCAGCTCACCATCTCCACCGCCACTACTTCTTCACCAGCCAACTTCACAGCCACACACCTCTGCCCAGCCACAGCTCTGTCCGTTGAAACTCCAACACCATCCAGCCCATTCTAGAACTCAGCAACCACCGACTAGCAGCCAGCCGAGACCAGCTCAACCACAGAAGCAAAGCTCTCTTGGCCGTGAGCCTTATAGAGCTGTTTTCCCTCGCTGTTAGGCCTCCGTTGGAGGCACGGTTGTCTCGGGTCTTCACCGCTGTTGCGCCGCTGTTGTCGTGAGCCTGCCGCCGTCCTAATCCAATGAGTTAACTCCCTAATCTTTTATTAGTGATAATTAGCTTAGTTAAATTAGTATTAAATGAGATTAGCCTTAAGATGGATTAGTGTTAATCTAGTTTGATTAGATTAGTCTTAAGATAGATTAGTGTTGATCTAGTTGGTTGTATTAGTACTAATGAGGGTGATTTAGCTTGATTTTGTGGATTTCTCTCGGATCAGTTTGCTGGATGCTTGCCGTTTGCCATTTTTATAGGGAAAAATGTGCTATGATTTTGAGATTTCTTCTTTCTTGAAAAATGTTCTAGACATCTTCAGCTATGACATATATTTTACTCAAGATTTTAATAATTTAAAAGAATAAGATTTCAACTTCGTTATTTGCAAAACAGAATCTTAGATTATGCTGGAAACAATGACCTTTTAGTGTTCAAAGGCTTTTTATCAAGTCTTAGGATTCAATTTTCGAAAGAGATTCTTCACAAAAGTTGTTCATCACATCTTGTAGTTTAACATAGTCAAATTCCAGATCAAACAGACAAGTTTTGGATTTCAAACCAAACAAATTTCGGAAAACATAATTTCTGGACATGGTCATAGTTTTTATAACGGTTTGGATGATTTACTGCTCTCATTCTAGAAAGATTTGGGCGAAGGTGTCTTCATTAACAATGTTTTTTTTTTTAAGTGTCTTTTATAACATAATTAAATTTGAGAATTTTTTGAGCTCGTTTGGTTAGGTTTCTGGAACTAAACTTGAAAACGCGCGAGTGGACCGGTTTCTGCCGGTTAGGGCCGGTAGTGGTTTTGTGGTTGTTCTTAGTGTAGTGCATGCTGGATAATGTACATTTGGTGATGTGGTTGACTTTTGGCATGCTTAGAACTTATGCATGATAATATGTGGATGGTTGTGCTATGGTGAGTGTTTATTGGTAATGCAAAAGATGATCTTATGGGCTTTTAATTAGAACAACAATGATGTGTCGGGTTGGACATCAAAACTCATTGGCTCAACAAAACAATGATATTTTAAACTAGGTGCGTGCAAATTTTGACCGATTAATTTTGAGTACGTGGGCACTTGCGAATTTATTTCTAAAAGTTTTGAACAAAAAAAAAAGGGGGTTTTGGAAAAGAAAATAGAAAATAAATGAGGTGTCGGGTTTCGACCCAAAATTTTATGTGTTCAATAAAACTAGGAGGTTTTATACTAGATCCATGCAAAGTTTGGTGGGTTAATTTCAAATACGTGACCTCGTATGAATTTATTTCTGAAAGCTTTGAACAAAAAAAAAAAAGAGTTGGCATGTTGATTTTTTAAAATGGATTTTTGGTGTTCTTGGCTATATGATGGAATTATGGGTGGTTTTGATTGCTTGTATGTGCGTTGTTGTGCAATTGATTGCTGGATGGTAGTTATCGATTATTATTACAAAACTTGGTTTTATGGGCTTTTAAATGGAAAAATGTCAGGTGTCGGTTTTGATGCCAATCTTTTATGTACTATGTAAAACCATGGAGTTTTAAAATGGGAGTGTACTCAGTTGGATGATTCAATTTGAATACATGACCACGCACGATTATCTTATCGGGATTTCTAATACGAAGAAAAATGGGCCAAGTTAACGAGGCATTTGAATGCAAAGCATGGTGTTCTTGGCCAAATATGTGCTTTTGTGATCACCCAAATACCCTAATGCGTTTACATGGGGTAGTAAACCCGTCCTGATGCGTTTACACAAGACGATACTCTTGTGTGGAATGCCTCTAGGCAGAGTGTAACAGCCTGAATTTTCAGAATTTATTTTCAATTAAATAAATCGGGCATTTCATTGATACGCCTATAGTTCTTTTCTCTGAGTTCGTCACTCACGAGATAACTAGTCTATCAGGTGAAAAAGGTAAGGGATTTTAACGCAATAGACTTGAGAATTTGATCAGAAATCGACTGCCCGGCCGTTTTGATCTGCAAGGGTCATTACGGCACCGTCAAAAATCGATCAGAGACCAGAGATAGGTCGATTCGATAGAGGTATGTGATTAGTGTGTGGGTGATTTCACCTAATTGCAAAATTTTTGTCGAACAACACTAGACCGATTTTTCTGTCATTTTTGTACCTAGTGTCCGTATTTGAAATCTCGAGATTTTCACAACAACCGAGAGTCACCAATGAGTCGAAAATGTACAATGTGGCTCGAAAATAATCGACCATGGGTCAATTGAACCAAAAATTCCTAAAAGCTACCCGATATGCCAAGTCACACTAGAATCGCACCAGATTGAAATTAACTGCGAATTTGAACCCGATTTCAAAAATTGAAAATTCGGTTATATTACGATTAATTTTAGGAACGTTGACTCATCCTCCAAAGAATTTTTGGTGAGCCCGAGATTTTTACGAAAAATCGTTACGGACGATTCGGAAATTAACGGAAATTCGGAGGGGTTGAATTGAATGGATTTTTTACTATAAAACCGAGCTTTTTGGTATTGGGGACCTGTAGAAATGGTATGGGCTTTTTCCTTAGCAAATTTGGACGTCGATTTGGGGAATTGGGTGAGGAAATTGAAGTTCAATTTGCTAAATTCGAGCCTAGGATGGGGGTGTAAAACATTTGCATCAAAATTAGATTAATTGGTGGAAATTATGTTGGGAAAATAATATGAGACCAAGCAATCAATGGAGGGGATAACATTTGGTGACTTTCCCCTTTTTCTTCCCACCAATCTTCTCAAGCACGCCCCCTGCCGGTCCCTATCTTCTTCGCACTTTTGCTTCACCGAAGACTACAGCTGTTCTGCCCCTTCTTCTTTCATTTTACTTCTTCGCAAAACCACCGAACCTCAGCCTCAGCCTCTGCCAACTTCACAGATCTAGCCCCACCGATCTTCTCTTCTTGCTGCCATTTGTCTGACGCCCGTCCCCGTGAGGCAAACTTCTTCAGCAAATTTCATGTGTTGACCGCCCATCTTTGAAGCAGCAACATCCACCGATTCTTTGCAGCTACTCCATCATCGAACTCCTCTCCATCCCCACATGCCTCCACCGAATTTCTCTACGCGCGTCCCCTTCCACCCAAGTCAACCAACAGAGCCGGTTTGTTGACCCTGCAGCTGTCAGCTTCGTCCACGTTTCTCTCCACGCTCGAGCAACACTAGCTGCCGTCCCCTCGTGCAGCTCGACTCCACTGAAGCCACCATCTCTACCCTTTTTTTGTTGGTGTTCCTTCGAAGCTCACGCCAGCCAGCTCACAGACTTCATTGCTTCCTCGTCCCCTTCTCCAGGTGTCAACGTCAGTCGCTCCGTTCAGCCCACAACCCACCGAAGCAGCACCTCCAGCGAAGCTCAGCCCAACTCACAATTTTTTTCAGCCCGCAATTCGGCCCATCTTTAGCCCGCAAGCCTAGCAGTTCGGCCAGCAAATCCAGCGCCAGCAGTCAGCCCACACAGTCTTCTTTTCCAGCTCGTTGATTGAAGTTTCGGCCCAGCCCATCTTCAGCTTTGGTCCAGCCCACTTGAAGCCCACGAATCAAGCCCAGCCGCAACAAAAGCCCAGTAGTTACTGTGGGCTTATAAGGCCTTTTTGGCCCGGTCCAAGTGTCCGTTGACGTCGCCAAAAGTTCAGGTTTCGGCTGCCGTCGTGGTGAACTGGTTTTCGTGCTAAACTTGTGAATTTATGCACTAAACTCTACTTAGTAGGCTAATGATGTTTAAAAGGGTGTTTAGTTTAAGTTAATTAGGGATTAGGTGGTTAGTTAGATTATATTAGTGATTTAATTAGTAATTTTGTACATGTTAGGTGGTTAGAACGGCTTAGTTAGGGACTAGATAAGCTGTATTATATATCTAGATTGGTTCAGTAATTTTCGGACCCGTTTCAGTATTTAATTAGATATTTCCGGCCTAAGTTAGTATTTTTAGAATTTAAATTAATTATTTAATTAATTTTGATAATTATTTAATTATTAAATATTTTTTGGAAATTAGGGACGAGGATAGTCGGTGATCGAATTTCGTGCGATTGCAATGGTGTGTTCAAATTATGCAATTGATTGTTGAATTGTGAAATTGAGGGTGATTGTGAAAATTATAGTATTTATTCAGAAAAACCTAGGTGTCGAGTTTTGACACCGAAAATGAATTTTAAGTACTATACCAAATAGTGGGGTTTGAAAAGGAAATGTATCAAATTTTCTGGTTCGAATTGACCATGTACCGACACACGACTATTTTCCGAGATGTTTTTAATATGAAGAAAATATGCCATGATCACTATTTTAATTGAGGCATTTGTGTGCAATGCACGGTGCCCTGGGCTGAGATTGAGTGGTTGTGTGTTGGTTAAAGAGAACCTGTCCTAGCGTTTACGCCGAACGTTACTAAATCCCACTTTCGGGTTACCCATGCATTAGGGTATCGGGTCATAGTAGATTTTGGACCTAGGCTCCTTCGAGATAGTCGTCTTTGTGACGTAGTCATGCTCAATGGGGAAGAGACGATGCCTGGCTACACCAATAGACTGCCGAACATGAGATTCGGCAGTGCCTTGAGTGGCTTAATTAATAATTGGAACGCATGATTGTTTGAGTTTGATGCGTCTGATTATGAGACAAAACTGTGTGGCATGGTATGGGACGTGTCATAACGGTTTGATCTTATAATCGAGACCCTTGTGATTAATTGAGTTGATGAGGTGTTTCAATTGTTATGTGCATTAATAATATGCATTATTTATATGAACTGTGCTAACCTACAGGGAGAATCTGAAATGAGGTAAGTCTCTATGATTGTATAATTGTGTGATTAGGACGCTTCTAAGTGTATTACCCTCCTAATCGGGGTTTAGAGCGTGAACTCGTTGAGATTTATATCTCACCTCATTGTGGGATTAAATTTTCAAGACCGTAGAGGGAGAACCTCAACCAAGCTGAAGAGATCTAAAGTGTAGGTCAAATAGGGCAGCCTCTTTTTGAGAGTCAGTCTTTTGAAATCTTTTGGGTATAGGCTTTTGTACATGACTCAATATAATTATAAAAGTATGTTTGTTTGTGAATGTGTTGTCTTGCTTTTCTATTCCGAGATGATTACTGTCAGGGGATTTGTTATTCGCTTCCGCATGTGCAATAAAATAAAATGGTCGGTGACTCGTCTTGGAAAATCGCAAAATTTTATCGACCACAGAGGGATGAGCATGCGCTCAAGGATCGGGGCGTGACACGAGGGTTTTGGATGATGCCGTGCCCGACGAAGCGGGACGATGCCCAGTTATGCCGGATGACCGCCAACTGTTGAGTTGGTCGTGGCCGATGGGTCGTAATAACTGGAACACGCCTAAGTGGTTGTGATAGCTGCGCTTGATTATGGGGCAAAATTGTGTGGTGCGGTATGGGACGTGTCATAACGGTTTTACCTTATAATTGGGACCCATGTGATTGGTTGTGATTGAATGATGTGTTCTGGTTATTAAACTGTGCTTGCTGCATTGATAATAGCATATGTGATGAGCTAACGTGCAGGTACATGCTGAGGCGAGGTGAGTTTTGTATGGTGCATGTTTAGGATCGCCTTCGAGGCGAATTTGCATCCTAATCGGGGTTTAGGCAATTGACTCGCTGAAATTTTATCTCACCCCATCGTGGGCTAACCTTTTTTAGGGCCGTAGTGTGGAGATTTACTGAGTGTGGATGTGGTGGGCGTGAGACACGACACCTTTTGGCTGGCCCTGCCGTTAGCGAAGTTTAGCGTGACCCTAATCCCTGAAGGTTGTTGAGAGGGTCGATAGGAAGTGGCCGCTGAGAGGCTTGCAATTAATAGACTTCCTAGGGTCAACAGTTGGTAAGGAAATTGTTCCTTGTTTTTACTATCACATGTTTGTTGGTTGTCCGGGGTTTATTTAATTTCCTTCCGTATGTGCTTAATTGAAAGAAAAAAAGGATGGGTCGGCGACGCATCCTGAGACGTCGCATTTTTAATCGACCGCCGAGGGTTGTGCGTGTGCCCGGGGTTTGGGGCATGACAGTGCACATGAGAAACCCATTTCCTTTCTTCTTCTTTCTTCCTTTTTGCTTTTCTATTTTTCAGCAGTGCCAATTAAGGGTAGGCAAAAGAATTGGGAATCGTTTGGACCACCCGGAACCATACCAGACCATACAAAAACTGGCGTTCCCATGGAGGCCGGTTTGGTTCTCGATTCCAATTTAGTGGAGCTGGTGAGTATTGGTCTAGTTCCCGGTTTTAGGCGTGGAACCGCCCACCCACTTGACTGGATCAGTATAAATAAATAAATATATATATATATATAGTAAAAGAAATTCCATCATAATTACTTAACTATTTTGAAGTATTTTAACCAAATATGCACATGTATATTTGTAGTTATTAGACATTATTTACTAATTTTGTCTCTTGATGTGTAATAAGATTAACCCCTTATTTTTTATCATTCTAATAATTTATTTATTTTTTTTATCAACCAAAATAAAATAAATGAACAAAGAGAAAGAAAAGGACCAAATGGAGATGTCCGTAAATGTTGCAATGCTTTGTCAATACAAAATTAAGAGCTCACGGCTCATTTTAAGAGCATAATTAGTCTCTCCTTAGTTATCTCCATGATTAAAATAGGTTGACGTTGAAAAGACTAGATCAAGTGACTAATGTTTTAACTTATGTGGAGGTTAGGACTTTTGACGTAAAGTTTAATTTTCCGCATGTTCTTGGTGTCAGAAAATCCTAAGAGGATTATACCATTACCTTCGAAGAAATTTAATTTCTAGCTAATAAGTATTATCTATTTGTTCTACCTTATAATTTCCAATCCTTAATCAAAATCAATGGCTAGCAAGTCAATCCAAATATAAGGCTGAATAAATTTTGGTGCTCTAAAATAGAAACTAGGTTAAACATGATATTAATTGATGAATGCAATTTGGTAGAGATTGGAAACTGATTTTGTGAACCGACCCAAGAATTGGACCGAGTCGGATTGCAGTCCAGTTCCTAGGTGGGTCCATGGAACCAACGGATGTTTCTCAGCTCCAATTTTTCAGAACTAGTCTTTGGTGGGCGGTTCCCGGTTCCAAGGTGGGAACTGCCCGCCTAGACCATGCTCAGCCCCTGCCAGCTCTCGGCCTCTTCAAGAACCAAGCACCCCTTATTTCCCCTTTTTATATCTCTTTCCCATTTCTTTTGTCTTTTGTGTGGGCCCCACCACTGCTCTTTTTACCTGATCCAAAATCTCAAGTATCACATGGTCGAAGAGCATTACTTGCCAAAACTAAATTACCTCAACACGGCCCTCACAGAGGCATTTCGCTTGCACCCGGCTCTGCCATTATTGGTTCCTCGGACACCACAAGTTTCCTATGTCCTCAGGGGTTACATGATACCGAAGAGCAGTAAGATATCCTTGAATGTGGGCTATATCCTCAGGTACAATCTCTCTGAGTTTAGACCAGAGAAGTTCTTGGAAGATCCTAGCAGGTACAATCTCTCTGGCAGCGACTTCATGTACATGCCATTCAGTTCTGGTCATAGGAATGTGCGGGGCTTGTGCTGGCAGAGAGAATGCTAACGTTTGTATTCGCATTTCATATGCATTCGTTCATGTGGGAATTCCCGCGAGGGGTGGAGCTGGACTTATTGGACCAGTTTGGGATCGTGGTCAAAAAAATGAAACCCCTGGTGGCCATTCCCAGACCAAGATTGTCCACTTGAGAGTTCTACGTGCCGACATAGATCTTTCATTAGAGTCTCAGAACTCTTCATTTCAGTCCTACAAAATCAAAGTATCCTGCCAGTATCAATAATGTTTTAAGCATCTACTCAAAAAGACAAACAGTTAAGTACCAGCAAGTGAGGGTTCGTGTACGAAACCCAGGCTTGAAAACAATTTGTGTTGCTGTTGTTTGTGAGAGGTGAAAGAATATTTGTTCTCTATTGGTTCTTCAGGTCAGTTGGACCAGAGGATGAATTCATGCGATTTAAAAGCAAAGCGTTTCGCTCTTGCATATATATTCAACAACAGAGTTCTCAAGGAGGCGGTCCGCTTGCACAGGGCGCTGCATGACTCCAATTGATTTTATTAATGATTATTTTGAAACACTTTATTAAGCAATAAAATAGGGAGATTTTGCAGTTTTCCATGGATTTACTGACTTTTTCTCACTGGTATAGTCCATTTTAGTTTGCCTAAATAACTATGACATTTATATTACGACATCAAATAATGGCAAGTGATCAAAGTAAAATAAGTCTGCTCTACTAGATTTGATCAGCACGCAATTCCTGTTATTCGGTAATAACAGTTTGTTACACTTGGGAATTTCCTCGTCAATGGACACAGCATGGATTCACCCATCTTTATTTTGGAGCAATTTGCCTTAAACTCTGTTTGCATGGCTGAATAAGATTGTTTGTTGTGGCAAGAATGGCACTAGTCGACACTCATTTTCTTGATTACCGATACGCTTGTATTGCTACAATAGAGACAACTCCAAATAATGGAACTGTGTTGGGGACTCTATTTCCAAACTTCAACATGGCTTTTTCGGATCCAAGGCTTGCATGGCGTTGAAGATCCAACTATAGATTACTACCATTCCTCGGACTTCAGATATCACAGCTGTAACTCTTCACTACCAGATGGCGTATAAAATTCAAAATCATGGCATCAACCTTGCGTGTACATTCGACTAGGGAGATATCGAGGAGGCGGCCCCACTTGCGCCGGGCACTGCATAATTTCTGTTGATTATATCATTGAGTATTCTGAAACAATTCTAAGCAATTTTTGCAGCTTTCCATATACTAATTGATTTTTTCTTTAATATAGTCTATTCAAACCTAGTCAATAGCAAGGGCGGCATCCACCCATGTGGTTTAGCTAACCAATAGACGTTCCCTGTTGTTTTCAAAGCATGTATTCAAAATCCTGATCCTCATATATTATCCAATTCAATTTTTTATCTGCATTTACCGAGGAAAAAAAACACCAGTTGCTATTCTTTAGAACGCAAGTTGGATTAACTATTGGCTGGACGTATGGACACTCCAAGTGTCAAAATTTGATACAAGTAGACATATAAGCGCCAAAACTTCCATATGTATATTTAAGTGCCAAAATTGGCAAAGAAAGGAACTTTTAAGTGCGAACAGCAAGAATTTTCGGTCAAACAGCTAACATGGCTTTTTTCAATGAGATTTTTAATTGATGTGGCAATTCTTTAAAAAAAAAATTATCCAAGTGGTAATTCTTTTAAAAAAACAAAAGAAAAAAGAAAAGGAATTAGATCCGAAACCGTGGTGTGTACTTAAGTGTACCTTTTGAATGTTTTGACACTTAAGGTGTACTTCTTCCTTGTTGGTCATGAATAACATATAACCATAGTTGCCAGTACTTAAGTTTATAATGCAAAAATCTGGTTACTAACCTTTTCTAACTTTCTTGTATAATGTTACTAATCAAATGAAAAAGGGATAAGTATAGGTTGAATAAATACAAATAAGTTTTAAAACTTATCACAAAAGTCTAATTGAGTCTTAAAACTTTTAAAAAGTGTAATTAATTCCTAAAACTTGTCATAAAAGTATAATCGAGTCCTAAAACTTGTCAAATTAATCGAATCGAATCCTTTTATTGATAGCATTTTTTTAAAGTTCTAGGACCCTATTGCATTTTTTAAAAATTTTAGAACTTGATTACACTTTCATGACAAGTTTTAAGACTTCTAATGTACTATGAAAAATTATTAGTTACGTGCAATGATTGTTTGTGTGTTGGTTTCTATAACTAGAACCATTGTCTTTCCTTATTGGCTTTTCCTATATACCAAACCGTCCCTAGAAAGTGTTAGAAATTAAAGCAAATTCAAAAATGTCATTGATGTCAAGATTATCAATCTACTACCAAGTTGTTGATGTAAATGGAGAAGTTGCCGATATTAACGGGTTGTCAATTGGTTATCTCATTGCTAATATTTTAGAATTGATATCGATAAAATGTGGCATTACTTTTGAGTAGTCTATTCGTATTTCCAGGTTGTGATTGTTCATGATTCTAGGAGTAATCAATGTTTTGTAAGTTCCTGGGATTTCATCTCCTTGGAACACTTGTTACATTTGTAGTCATTTAATAGGAAAAGTCATATAACAAGTTTATAAATAGGGGAGTCTTGTAGTTGTTCTTATCAAGGTTAGTCAAACGAAAAGCCTATCTATCTCATTTTGTGTGAGTTGCGAGTGTTTCACTTTGAAATACTCCCATCAGAAAGACCACCTACGTTTAGTGTGGCTAGCAACTTCCTCAGTCTAGCTCCACCAGTGTTCTTCCCATCGTCACAAGCTGAAATGTCGAAGGGATACTCCGAAGGCGCCTGGCTGTGGTTGTGGCATGCCAAGGAAGCGCATGATGCAATTCCTAGAGCTACTACAACACTGCTTGCCATAGTAATAATATCTCTTAGTTTTTTCTGTTTGTCCAGGAGACGGAAAAACGCAACTGCCCCAACGCTGCCGGGGCCCAGAGGCTTGCCGTTTCTCGGGTACCTCCCATTCGTGGGGACTGATCTCTACCGGAAGTTTGCTGAGTTGGCTGAAACCTACGGCCCCATCTACAAACTGCAGCTCGGAAGCAAGTTATATGTGGTGGTTAACTCCCCATCGCTGGCCAAAGAAATCGTGCGGGACCAAGACATGACATTCGCCAATCGCGACCCAAACATTGCCGTTACCATCGCGACATACGGCGCAAGGGATGTTGTCTTCTCAAGCCTGGGGCCTTATTGGAGGAATCTCCGCAAACTGTTCGTACGGCATTTAATGAGCAATGCGAGCCTTGATGCCTGTTACAATTTGAGAAGGCAGGAGATCAGGAAAGGTTTGAGCGAGCTGTACAGAAAATCCGGGGTGCCAGTGGATATCGGCGAGTGGGCCATTCTGATCTTGGTTAACGCAGTGATGGCGATGCTGTGGGGAAGGACACTTACGGGGGAGAAGCGCGAGACCATGGACGCAGAGTTTCGAGAGGTGACGGCAAAATTGACGGTGCTCTTAGGCAGTCCAAATGTTTCGGACTTTTTCCCAGCACTTGCATGGTTTGACCTGCAAGGAGTGGAAAGGGACATGAGAAGGGTGCATCAGTGGCTTGATGATTTTATTCAGTCCGTTGTCGATTGTGCCACCCAAGAGAGAACAAATGAAAACTTCAAGCAGGAGGAAGGAGAATCCAAGCGCAATGATCAAAAGCTGGACTTTTTGCAGATTGTCCTGGACATGGAGCCGGATCTTGAAGATAACCAGTCACCAATGGACAAGGATGGAACACTCAAAGCCATTATAACGGTAAGTTTGTTGAGCCAGGTGACTAGTTATTATACGAATATACCTGACTACTTAGTGACCTGATGCACCACAAATTATGGTCAATCCTCTTCTGCGACTCCGTTGTAAGTAGAATTCATTTCATATTTTGGCAAACATAATCACGAGTTATTGTCGAGCGATTATTACTAGAGTATAACAATTGTTTTCAAATCTATATTAACCCCAGTTTGCCTTAATTTTTTCCAACCCCCTATGCAATGCTGAAACAAATATAGCAAAGTTGAATTCATTTCATATTTTGGCCACCATAATCACAAGTTATTGTCGAGCGATTATTACTAGAGTATGATAATTGTTTTCAAATCTATATTAACCCGAAATTGCCTTAATATTTTCCAACCCCTATGCAATGCTGAAACAAATATAGCAAAGTTGATATATATTGCAAAGATGTTTCCATTATACCACGCCACTTTTTGTCCAAAATTGAACATATCATGTCACACCTGAGTTCTCTTTCCATAGCTCCTTTTTTGTATCCTATCGTCTAAGTTAGGCTGCGTACAACCTCGCCCGCTATATTACAAAAAGCTCCTGATCAGAACTCAATTCTTTTTTTATTACAGTGCTTCATCAAATATTCAGCTATATCAAACATCACAACAATTTAGTCTTTCTGATGAAATTTTGAATGTGTGGAATAGGACATCGTGGTCGGTGGAACTGATACAACTTCAACAATGGTGGAGTGGGTGATGGCAGAGTTGATGCAGAACCGAGATGTGATGAACAAAGTAGTCCATGAATTAATGGAAGTCGTGGGGGAGGATGAGATGGTCGAAGAGCATCACTTGCCCAAATTAAAGTACCTCAACGCAGTCATCAAGGAGGCATTGCGCTTGCACCCAGCTGCGCCATTACTGTTGCCGCGGACCCCACGTGCTTCCTGTGTCGTCGGGGGTTACATGATTCCGAAGGGCAGCACCGTGTTCTTGAACGTGGGTTACATCCAAAGAGACCCCAAGATTTGGGACAGGCCATTGGAGTTTAGACCCGAGAGGTTTTTGGAAGATCCCAGCAAGTATGATCTCTCCGGCAACAACTTCACGTACATGCCCTTTGGTTCCGGTCGAAGGGTGTGTGCAGGGCTTGCACTGGCAGAGAGGATGCTATCATATGTTTTGGCCTCTCTTTTGCATTCATTCGAGTGGGAACTCCCGCAAGGGGTGGAGCTGGATTTATTGGAGAAGTTCGGGCTTGTGGTCAAGAAAATGAAGCCCCTGGTCGCCATCCCCAAGCCGAGATTGTCCTCTCCAGAGCTCTACATGTTGAGTTAGAACTTCTATTAGAATCTCAAGACTCTTCATTTCAGTTCTACGAATAAAAGCATCCTGCAAGTATCAATCATGTTTTAAGCATCTACTCAATTAGACCTGTATTCAAAAAGAATTTGCGCTACTTTTGTTTGTAATATGAGAAAGAATTCCTGTTATCTATGGGTTCTTCAGGTCAGTCAGACCAGAAGATGAAATCATGTGGATTAAGAGAAAATGTTTCTGGTCTTGCATAAATAGATTCGACCGGGCAATTCTCAAGGAGGTGGGTTCGTTTGCATACTGTCACAACCCAAACCTCAAGCACGCACACATCCCTCGGTGGTCGATCAAATTGAGACGTTTCCAGGATACATCGCTGACCCATTCATTTTATTGCACAAGCGGAAGCGAATTAAACAATCTCCAGACAACGAACAAATATGGTATAGAAAAGTAGGACAACCAATTAACACAAAACATCCTTTATAAACAAACCAAGTTTATATACACAAAGGTCTAGACCCCAAAAAGAGCTACTAAGTTAACCCTGCCCCGAACCCTATCTACTTGGGATCCGGGTCTACCACGACACCATCAGGGATGTCAATGTCTAATGGGTCAGCTGTCTCTGCTGTGGGCTCCTCAACCTTGGGCCTCGGGTTTGCCTTGATATTTGCTATAATATCGACATCAAACACATGATCGAGTATCTCCTCCAACTTGGCACCTTGATAAATCCAACAAAACCGTCCATGGGGCCCTCCCGAACCCCGTTAGGCTCGTGGTGAAACCATGCCTTGAAGCGATGAGGTACCAATTGAGACAGGCCCTCATCGATCCATATAGTGGTAACTACTAGCTCATGGGTTTGGGTAGTGTCACGCCCCGAACCTCGAGTGCGTGTACATCCCTCGGTGGTTGATCAAATTGCAACGTTCCCAGGACGCGTCACCGACCCATTCATTTTATTGCACATGCGGAAGCGAATTAAATAATCTCCAGACAACAAACAAATATGGGACAAAAAAGCATGACAACTAATTAACACAAAACATACTTTATAAACAACTCAAGTTTATATACAGCCAGGTTAAACCTGCGGTTTAAATACAGGAGGTTTATACTCAAAAGAGGCTACTAAGCTAACCCTACCCCAAACCCTCCTACTTGGCATCCAGGTCCACTATGACACCGTTAGGGATGTCGAAGTTTAAAGGATCAGCTACCTCCTCTACTTCGGGCTCATCAGCCTTGGGCAATTGGTTTGCCGCGATATCAACCAAAATATCGGTGTCCACGATAGTGTTGAGTACCACCTCACCCTCACCCTCAACGGCAGGTCCATTGAAAACATCCAAGGGGCCCTCTCGAACCCTGCCAGGCCCGTGATGAAACCACGCTTTGAATCGATGAGGTACCAACTGAGGTTGGCCCTCATCGACCCAGATTATGGTCACAACAAGCTTGCGAGTCCAAGGATTCCCGGGGACAGGGAAGATGGTATGCTCGGTATCGGCCTCTCACGGCCACCCAAAACAAACTAGACACACCACCATCTAAGGACTTGAAAAATTGTAAACCACGACAGGGTAAGACAATGTCTCAACGAGTCTACACTCTAAACCCCAATTAGGATGAAAATTCACTTAAAGGCAGCCTATACACACATCATATAAGACTTACCTCACCTCAGCACCTCACTGCACATTAGTATCGTTCATATATCAATCAATTACAGGGGTCCTGATTATAATGCCAAATCGTTATGATACGTCCCATTCTATGCCACACAATTTTGTCCCATAATCAGGCACGATCAAATCACTCATTCAAGCATTCCAATTAATTACGACCCAGCGGTCACGGCCAACTCAACAGTCGACGGTCATCCGGCATAATCGGGCATTGTCATGCCCCATCGAGCATGGCAACGTCTACATCTAGACGACATTCCCGAAGGAGCATCGGCCCATTCTCCACTACGGCTGGCATTCGTTGTGGCATCCCAAAATTCAAGACAAGCTCTAAGGTGTATTAAAGCTCGTAATTAGGTAATGAAATTACCTATGATTTATGCTTTAGCCATTAGTTTCCTTTTAAGGTTAATTGATATGTGTTTGTGTTTATGAGATTTTAAATTTGATAGATTAATGATATTAATCTATGCTTGGCCATGCACTTTATAGACTAAATTTCTATAAATAAAATGTCACAAGACTTTGGCCATGTGGAATTTAAAATTTAAAATTTATAGAAGAAATTATAAAAAGGGAAAATTTAATTTTTAATTAGGTTGGGCCTTAGGCCCATTGGCCTAAGCCTTAGTGGGCCAAGCTGGTCGGCCCAATTAGGCCCGCAGAAGGGGGCTGTCGCCGGCCCAAAAGGAGGCCCAAGAAAAAGGAAGCCCAAAGCCCAAGCCCATGCATGTGTTGTGACAAGTGGCAAGAGGTCTTCATGCATTGGCTTAGAGAGGGATGGCATGCATTGGCTAAATTGAAAGGCAAACTAATCATTGCAAATGATTAGGAAATGGGGGAATAAAAGGAAGAGGAGAGAGAGAGGTGGCCGGTTGAGCTACCGCCCAAAGAGAGAGAGAGTGTGCGAGAGAGGGAGAGTGAGGCCGAGAGGGAGGAGAAGCCGAGAGGAAGGAGTCGCTGTCCGTCCACCCGTGCGCCGCCCGTTCGCCGCCGTGTGCCGTCGTTCATTCGGTCTAGAGGCAAGTTGGGAATCCACTTCCTACTCTTGCACCAATGTTTTGCATGTATGGTCGAATTTTAGGACGTTTGGAGGCATGGGAGTGAAGCTAATGTGTCTTGTTCTTGAGATGCATGCTGTTTTCGCATGAACCGCCTGAGTCAGAACTTTGTGAGAGCTTTCATGCATGTTTTGAGTTCGATTCTGACTTTTATTTCTTCATGAAAGTTGTAGCTAACATCTTAAAATACAACATACTAAAATTTGGTGTAAAATGATGGATATTTGAGGGGTCAAACTCTCATCCTACGGAGATGCTAGATCTGGAGTGTTTTCGCATGAACCGCCTGAGTCAGAACTTTGTGAGAGCTTGCATGCATGTTTTGAGTTGGATATTTGACTTAGATCCCTTCATGAAACTTGTAGAGAACATCTTGAAGTTTAACATACTCAAATTTGAAGTAAAATGAACAAGTATAGCTCAGTGAATCAACTTGCTCTTGAAAACCGTAGATCTGGAGATGCGGTGCAGGATACCCGAGACTTCATGGAACCGTATGATGACTTTACTCTGGAAATCTGACTAAGATCTCCTAGTAAAAGTTGTATGGGATCCTTTGAAGTAAAACATATCCAAATTTCAGAGGAAATGAAGAAGAATAAGTGGCTGAAAACTCAGTATTTCGGAGAAACATACACTGGACGTTTCGGTGTTAGATCCAGAAGCTTCGTGTGACTGTAGAAAATAATCTAAAACGAATTTGGCTTAGAAGTCTTCATGAAAAATCTGCTTTATGTCTTGGCTATAACCTGGTAAAACTTCATAATTTTTGGAGGTCGTATGGATATTTTAATCGAATTATTTCGGAAACTGTGCATTCTGTTTCTATCCGAATTTACATGCTGTTTTGTGTGAATTGTACCTTCTTGTGTGGAACTCTATTGGGCATGTGCTTTTCATGAAATTGCTATCTTATTGTCTTATTTATCAGATGTCTTAATTTCATGATTTTTGAGAAGCATATGGATATTTAATTTAAATATTTTCTGAAAGTGGTATTTGCTGGAATTTTGTATGGATTGGATGATGATGTCTTGATGCATGCATGACTATGAATTGGGATGCATGTATGAATTGAATGCTGCATATGATCTTGTTGGTCATTATATTGTGTGCCATGATGAGTTGAGACCTAAATTGGTGACCATGGATAATGATGAATGAGGAAACCGTTTGTGGCGGATGATAATGCCCTGGGAGTATCAGGATGCCCGGGATGGGGGGTGCCGGATGGCCGGAATGTATACAGATACATGGCCGGATGTCCTCGAGAGTATTGAGATGCCCGGAATGGTTGGGTGCCGGAAGTCTCGGAGGTCTTTGCCCGAGGGGATGCCTCGTGATGCCAGTTGGGATGCGAGATGCCCGAAGAGTGGGGTTGCCGGATGCCCGGTGGCCTTGAATGGCTGAATGCCGGAGGGTTTATCTCGCGATGCCAGATTGGGGTGCGAGTGAAAAGTATGGGATGAAATTGATGATCCCGAGTAAAAGTGATGTGGTAATCGAATTGAAAGTTAAAAGTGAAAATCGAATCATGCATATATGATATGATGTGATGATGATCACCTATGGCATGATGATATATGATATGATGTGATGATGATCACTTATGGCATGATGATATATGATATGATGTGATGATGATCACCTATGGCATGATGATATATGATATGATGTGATGATATGGCATGATGATATATGATATGATGTGATGATGATCACCTATGGCATGATGATATATGATATGATGTGATGATGATCACCTTATGGCATGATGATATATGATATGATGTGATGATGATCACCTATGGCATGATGATATGTGATATATGATATGATGGTGACCTATGATGTGATGATACATGTACATGATATGACGATGTCATGATGATGATGCCATGATGATGTGTATGATATGATGATGTCATGATGATGTATATGATATGACGATGTCATGATGATGATGATGACACGTGTATGATATGGTGATGGCATGTATGTGTTATGATTGTGATGGAGATGCATGATGGTATATGCATGGCTTCAAGGTAAGTGATGCCTGGAATGCATGTATGACTTGTATAATGCTTTGAGTGGCTATTGGATTCTTTTACCTCGCCGAGTGGTTGTACTCACCCCTTTTGGGGACCAACATTTCAGATTAGTAGAATGCCGCTCCCTGCTGTCACGAGGGGCGTGTTTTATGGCCTGCCCTCCGATGTTAAAGTTGAGTGCGAGGAGTTTCACTGTCCTTCCGTTCCCGGACTGACATATATTAGAGTGCGCTGCTTGGTCATGTATGACGTAGGCCTGGCTGGGGGCCTTGTTGTCCAAGAGTTTATTTCCATCCACGTTCGCCAAGACGGGGTGATGCGTGGGATGTTACCACCGCCACCGCCTGATGCACCGGGATGGGTGTGAGGGCCATACGTGACGAGTAGGAGTTGGGAACTTTTTGGGATGTTTAGCCGACACTGATGATGGGGATTGTACACGTGAGTTGTAGCGGGTCGAGGGTTCTTTTTGAGGTTTTAGGCTGGACGTGGCTGAGTCCTGGCTTTTCCTTTTGATGTATCGATCCAAAGAAAGCCCATCTTGAAAGTATATGTAAATAAAGTGTCGTGGCTTGTCTATTAATCATGATGATTAGTGGTGTGGCATTTGTATCATGGTTGATGGAGGGTGAGATGGTGATGTTTTATTTTGCTTCCGCTAACGAGTCACGCTGGGACCGTTTTCAAAAAAAAAAATGTGTCTATGATTTACGACGCTTATTATGAGAGAGATGAATCTAAGGTGAACTCTGGGTGCCTGTGGCGACCTGCGAAGGGTTCGGGGTGCCACATCCGTTGACATGGGGCATTCCCGAAGGAGCATCATCCGGCATAAACAGTTGTGAAGGGTTCTCATAACTATCACACACACATCAATGTCCGGCCAAGAATATCGTGCTTTACACTCAAATACTTCTATTTCAAATAATGGGCATGACCTATTTTTTTCATATTAAAAACACTTAGTAAAATAATTGTGTGTGGACACACAGTCAAATTGGACCATAAAATGTGCCATACTTTCTTTTCAAAATTTCACTATTTTATATTGTACTTAAAATATTTTTGACGTCAAAAATCGACACCCGGTATTTTTCTAATTAAATACCAAAATTCCATATTTTTGAAATAATAATTCAAAATCATCACTCAACAACCAATTGCATAAATTAACAATCAATTGCACCAACCAACTACACCAAGACGATCAGCACGAAATTCTAACGACCGACTATCTCGGTATAATTTCCGCTAATTAATAAATAATTAAATAAATTACATTTAATTAAATAAATTACAAAATATTTAAATTAAACCATTAAATTAAATTATCCTAAGCTAACCTAACCACCTAAGGGCACTAATTAAATTAATCTACTAAGCTAACTAATTAATCTAACCATTCTAATTAATTAATCTAACTAAATGGACTAACTAACTATCTAACCATCTAATTGAACTAACCAAATAATCCTAATCAATCTAACTAAGTTAACTAAATCTCACTAATCCTAATTAGCCTAACTAAGCCTCTAATAAGAGTAATTAACCCCTAATTAGAGTTTATGAGGTTAACTCACTGGATTAGCGAATAAACCGATTCACAGCGATGGCGGTGCGACGGCGACCACTACTTGGGTCTACGGCAATGCCCAAGGAGGCTGAGAAAGGGCTGAAAAAGCCCTGCTAGGCTCACGACTCGATCTTGAAGGGGGCCGCTGGTCACGGTTTGGCTCGGCTGAACAGGGCTGCAGCTCATGGTGGTGGCGGTGGCTCCGCGGGCTGGTGGTCAGATGAAGCCAGCTGGCATCGATGGCAGCTAGCGGGAGGGCCGGAGGTGCGGAGTGACGTGAGCTAAAGATGGCAGTCTGCTGGGCTAAATGGGAGTGGGCTGAAACAGTGAAATTGGCGAGAGGTTGAGCGGCATTAATTTTGTGGGTGGTGGGCCGACAGTTTGAGGTGTTGGTGTTAGGAGGGAAAATGGGCATGCGGTCAATGGAGCGAAGATGGAGGGAGTCGGTGAAGCTGGACAAAGTGCACAAAGAAGGAAAAAGGATGGGGCGAGAGATCAGATCGCACAAAGAAGAGAAAGGGGAAGGAAGAGAGAAAGGGAAGGGGAAGGAAGTCAATGAAAAATATCAAATGTTATCATGTCTTGGTCCCCAAAGTCCTCATGTTAATCTCTTTGGTCCCCCATTACTTTAATGCATATAAGTTCCCACAAATAACTAATCTTGGACAGCAAAATTGCCAAATTCCACTCCCATCCGAATTTCACTTTCATTTTCCAATTTATCCGAAATTCAATTTTTTCTGTAAAACCACTCGTGGTGGCGGCGTAGTTGGTTGAGCACTTGTTCCTTTTGCGAGAGGTCCAATGTTCGACTCCTTGCGTCGTCTGCCTTGTTGGAAATGAACCCACGACTTACCCTAAGCAGGTAAGGGTGGTGGTGACTCTACCTGCTTCAGGGTTTACCTCGCTGGGCTGCCGACTTACGGGGGTTCCTTGGGTTACCAAAAAAAAAAATTCCGTAAAAATTCCGGGTTCGCCGAAAATTCTTCAAAGGGTGAGTCGACGTCCCAAAAATAAATCATGACACGCCCGAAGTTTCGATTTCTAAAATCAGGTTCAATTTCGTGGTTAATTTCAATCAAATGCGATTTTAGTGTGATCTAACCTACTAGGTAGTTTTTAGGAATTTTTAACGCGTTTGACCCATGATCAATTATTTTCAATCCACATTATGCATCTTCGACATATCGGCGACTCTCGGTTGTTATAAAAATCTCAAGGTTTCAATTACGGGTACAATGTCCAAATGGGATAAAAAAATCGATTTAGTGCCGTTCAACATGAATTTTGCAATCGGATGGAATCACCCACAATTTAATTATATGCCTTTGTTGAATCGACCTATCTCCGATCTCTAATCGATTTTAACGATGTTGTATTAACCCTTGCTGATTAGCACGGTCAAACAGTCAATTTCTAATCAAATTCTCAAGTCGATCGCGTTTATAACCCTTAATGGCTTCACTTGATAGATTAGTTATTTCGTGAGTAATCAGCTCAGAGAAAAAGACTATAGGCTGTCGATGAAAAACCCAATTCATATTATCGGGACAGGGTCGAAAATTAGGATATCACAACTCTTCTCCTCTTATAAAAATTTCATCCTCGAATTTTAAATCATTACAATTTTTATTCAAAAAGGTGGGGGTATTGTCGTCTCATCGATTCTTCACTTTCCCATGTTACTCCTTCTGTTCTGTGGTGTTGGTAGACCACTTTGACCAAGGGGACCATCTTGATATGCTCATTTCGATCCACGTTGCTCCACGTACAACACTTTGTCATCCACGTCTAACTCTTCAAAATTCGGCATGTGGGTCGGGTCAGGCTCATACTTTCCTAACATCGACACGTGGAAGACATCATGCACTTGTGCCAGTCTCGATGGCAACGCAAGACAATACGCCAAAGTCCCAATTCTCTCCAGAATCTTGAAGGGACGGACGTACCTCGGACTCAACTTCCCATTCTTGCCGAAGCATGAAGTACCCCTCATCAGTGACACCTTCAGAAAGACGTGTTCACCAACTTGGAATTCTAATTATGATATCCTGATTTTCGACCATGTCCCGATAGTATAAATTAAGCTTTTTATCGACGTGCCTATATTCTTTTTCTCTAAGCTGATCACTTATGAAATAACTAATCTATCAGGTGAAGCCATTAAGGAATATAAACACAAATGACTTGAAAATTCGATCAGAGATCGACTACTCGACTGTGCTAATATGCAAGGGTCAATACGGCATTGTTAAAATTGATTAAAGACCAGTGATAGGTCCATTCGATAGAGGCATGTAATTTAATTGTGGGTGATTCCACCTGATTACAAAAATTCATGTCGAACGGCACTAAACTAATTTATCTATCGATTTTGTACCATGTGCCCATAATTGAAACCCTTAAATTTTTACGACAACTGAGAGTCGCCGATGTGTCAAAGATGCACAATGTGGATCGAAAATAATCGACCACGAGTCAAATGCACTAAAAATTCCTAAAAGCTACTCGGTGGGTTAGGTCACGCTAAAATTGCGTCCGGTTGAAATTAACCACGAAATTAAACCTGGTTTCAAGAATCAAAAGTTTTGACATGTCGCGATTTTATTTTAGGACCTCGACTCATCCTTTGAAGAATTTTCGACGAGCCCGGATTCAACGAAAAATCAAAATTCGGCAAAATTGATTCAAGAAATTCAAATAGCTGTTTCTGGGTGGACTTTTGGCATTCAAGATAGATCAAATGGTGAGGGAAATTGTGGAAATTGGTGTGGGCTTCCTCCTCAACAAAATTGGCTATTAAATGGAGGTTATTTGGAGTGAATTGGTGTGAAATTGAAGTGGGAACACATGAAATTCGTAAGACCATGGGGGCTACAACATTTGGGCATCAACCTTCGCTTGTTAGAGAAGCTTGGGAGGGGAAATGGCTGCTGGTGATAGCTGAAGACTTTGGGGTCTTGTACTCAAGTGTTTGGGATATTTATCCTTGACTATGAAGACTCCTTGTTCATCTCCTTCCTTGTAGCAGTTCCTTCTTCTTCCTCCTTAGCTTCTTCTTCATGTTCATTAGCTGAAAACTCCATTTCCAAAGCAAGCAACTAGCCCAGCCCCTCACCAAACTCGCTAGCTCTCCCCTGCCGCCGTCCGTGTTGCTCATCGACCACCCGAGCCACTGCACTAAGCCTGTGACTAGCGTCCCAAAGTAGTGAGCCAATCCACTCGCGAGACCGTCCCCATCCACGCCCCTAGCAGCTCATCGCCATCCACCTGCAAGCCACCATCATTGCCAACCACCGCCACCGACCCCTGCTCGCCCAGTTGCCCGTCCCCGTTGCCATCCGCCACCTGCTTGCCTGTCCTAGCCCTTTGATTTAGCCGGTCCAACAGCCTCTAGAACCGAACTCACATCTTGGGCTGTGAGCTTTGTGGGCCGTTTTCGGGCCCTTCCGACCCTCCTTTGGTGTCGTCGTAGGCCCGAGTCTTGCTCGTCTTTGCATCACCATCGCCATGAACCGGTTTTCGTGCTAAATCGGTAAGTTTACCTCATAATCTCTAATTAGGATGCTAATTACGCTTAAATGTGGATTAGTGGCTAATTAGGGGATTAGTTAGGCTTAAGTGAGGTTAGAGTAAAATAGTTAGTTTAGTTAGTTAGTTAGATTTTGTAATTAGGTTAATTTAGCAATTAAGTTGTGACAACCCAAATTTTCAATCCTGTTTTCTATTGAATAAATCAGGCATTTCATCAACGGGCTTATAAGGCCGTTCTCAAAGCTAATCACTCTCGAGATAACTAGGCTATTCAAGGAAGTCATTAAGGAATTTTAAGGCAATAGACTTGAGAATTCGATCACGAATCAACTTCTCGACCGTGCTCATCTTTAGAGGCCATTACGGCATAGTATAAAATCGATTTGAGATCAGAGATAGGTCAATTCGATTGAGATATGTGGCTAATCGTGGGTGACACCACTAAATTAGAAAATCCTCATCAAATGGCACTAGACAGATTTATCTGTCGTTTTGGTATCCTATGTCCATATTTGAATTCTCGAGATTTTCACGACAATTAAGAGTCGCCACTATGTCGAGGGGGTTCATTGTGGCGCAAAAAAAATCGACCACGAGTCATTTGCACTAAAAATCTCCGAAAACTACCCGGTAGCCTAGGTTACTTTAAAAACGCGCCGAAGGGAAATTAACCACGAATTCAAGTCCGATTTCAAAATTGAAGATTCTGTCATGTCACAATAAATTATAGGAACGTCGACTTAGTCTAAGAAAATTTTTCTACAACTCAAGACTTTTTGGGAAAAAGTCATCGTAGGACCATTTTTGTTCAGAAAATGCCGAGGATCGTTTTTGAACGCGCAATGGAGATGCAAGATGGATCAATTGGTGAGGAAAAATACTAATTTGAGTATTGACTCGATAATGGAATTTATCGAGGCCGAATTGAGTTGATTTGAAGACCGGTAAGTGATCAATTGGAGGAAAATGTAAGAAATTCGTAGCTCCCCCTCCTCCTAGCCATTTCAGACCAATTCAATGTTACAATGAGGGCATTGTTGGCCTACGGACAGCCAAGGAAGTGTGTGTGGCCATGGATGGTCAAGGGGGACATTGGAATGGAAAAATAAGACCAAGGTGGAGCCCTTGTCTCCTTATCCTCTCCCCTTCTTGCTCCTTAAGCCACCAGCCACCATCCCCCCTCTATCCCCTCTCATTTTCGCACACCACAGCCAAGGAAGACGGCAAGGAAAACCACCGGACCGCCTGGAACACCGCTCGTCACCGTCACATGCCGTCCACCCGCGAGAGTCGCCCGTGCGCCGTTCGCCCCTTGCCACGCCTCACTGCCATCCAGCTTGCTGTTTCAGCCATTCTAGGTTGCTGTCCAACTATGACATGTAATCAACTAGGTCGATTGATCGATGCTTCAATCTATGATGATTGTTTGGGTGCCTATTGAACTATACTGATTTGCAGAAATCTAAGGCCAAGGTAAGTCATCTAATCAGTGTTGTGCATAAGTAGCCCTTATGGCATATTGGCCTACTAATCGAGTCTTAAGGGATAGAATTTGTTGAGACGTTGTCTCACTAGTTATTGAATAACCATTTTTAGGTTCTTAGATGGCATTGGTGAAGGACTTGAGGCCCGAAGTGTAGAAGGGGAAGCCTGAAGAACTGATGATCCTATTGGACTAGTTAGTCATAGGGCAATTCTATTTTGATGGGAGTCAATCCCATTTTACAAACTCTGTTTTAGGAACTGTTGATTTAAACCTGACTTAACAACTCAACCTGTATATATTTGCACTATGATTGACAATGTATATAAGTGTGGTTGTTTTTAAAGTGGAAATTTGGAATCCTACTTTCCTATCCAATCATTTTATTGTTTGGGGATTTCATATGCTTCCGCATGCGTATTAAAAAAAAGGGGTCAGCGATGCATCGTGAGACGTCGCCATTAATCGACCAAGTAAAGGATGGGTACGCATTCGAGGATCGGGGCGTGACATCCCCATTTAAGTTGCATCAGAGCATGGTTGTTAGGGATTGGAGTGATAAGATGCGATGGACCATGGTATAGTAGTATGAATGACATTCAATTTCATGTTAATTTCATGCTAGTACGTGTTGATGGTAGTTGTGTGATAATATTACTTGTTATGTGTCGCCCAACTTCTAAACTAGTGTGGTATTGGAAGCAGGCTTCAGTAGATAAAGGCTGAACCATGAGCAAGCCGGAGCAGAGGACTCCGAGTAAAAGAACCGTTAGGCCTACGCCTCAGGTTAGGTCGCCGACTAGGATCTATACCCAAGGAGGCTGCGGGAAAGCGCCAGCACAAGCTAGCACTATTGGCGAGGCACCACCCCCTGTTGGTGCTGGGGTAGCAACCCCCGGTGATCCTAGGATCGATGGGATCATGCAAGTGTTAAAAGTCATGGGGAATAGGATGGATCAGCAGGCTCAGAATCAAGTTGCTACAGTTGAAGCCGCTGCTCAGGCTACTGCTATTGCCGCCGTTGCCGCCACTATTGAGGCCACACTTGCCATCACACCCGTTGTTGCACCCGCCGTAGTTGAACCTGAGAATATCGTGGTGCAGAGAGTAAGGCCAATCCATAAACCTGTTGAGCAATTCTTGAAGCTGAACCCATCGAGGTTCATTGGTGAAGGAAACCCTAAAGCCGCTTCACTATGGGTTCAGGACCTTGAGAAAGCATTTGCACTTCTGATGTGCAACGAAGAGGAGAAGGTGGTACTGGATGTGTACCAACTTCAAAGCAATGCAAACATTTGGTGGAGAGCCACCAAGGACACTATGTTCTCGGAAGGTGTGGTCCAAGTGTGGGACACCTTCCTCAGAGCTTTTAATGAATAGTACTTCTCAAGTATTGCTCGGGAACAAAAGATAGAGGAGTTCCATCGTCTCCGCTAGGGGAGCATGACAATTGACCAATATGGGGTCAAGTTTGCATAACTGTCACAGTATGCTCCAAGATTGATAGAAGACCCTGAAGAGAAAGCCCGAAAATTCAGAAGTAGTCTTCGTTCTGAGCTGAAGCAACCTCTACTGCCATTGGATTTAACAAGTTACCGAGAAGTCTATCATCGAGCTCAGATGATAGAGAGAGGTTTGAACGAGCAAGCTACCTCATCTGGATTGAGGTTTAGCTCTCATAGAGATAATATCCATCAAGGAAAGAGACCTATGCCTGGAGGTAGGTTCCATGTTCCACCAAAAAGGAGAGGTGGAGTTGGCAAGCCAGTGCCAACTAGGAATGATTTGTGTCGCGCTTGTGGAAGGCGACATGGACCGAACTAGTGCCTTCGAAGGGCGGGCACTTGTTATGAGGGTGGTCAATAAAGCCACCTTGCTAGAGATTGTCCTAGAAGATCAAGAGGACAACCACAATTACCGCCACCACCGCAGATGGGATAGATCAGAGGGTACGCCCCTCAGAACGTGCAGCAATGAGGTTAGCTGAGACCACTAGTTCAGGGCACAGTGTATGCCATCACACAAGGTCAGGCAGAAGCTGCGCCTGACGCGATCACATGTATGGTTACATGCAACAAACCCCCAAAGCAAGGAAGAGTGTACGCCATCACCGGAGGACCGGACAAAGGGAAAGCACCATTGATAAAACACCACTAGGATAATGAAAGAAACAGGAATGGACCAACTAGGCACCGAGTAAAGGAAGAATGTTTTTGAGGTGTTTTTATTAGAGTAGCACAGCAAGGTTTTGAGTGAAGGTGGTAGAATTTCCGTTGTTGTAATAAAGTGGTAGAAAGATGAATCTTTGACTATAGTTGTACTTGACGGGTTTGCCTATGTATAACTTTGAAACTATATATAAAAAG
Source organism: Eucalyptus virginea (assembly GCA_014182375.1). Lineage (NCBI taxonomy): Eukaryota > Viridiplantae > Streptophyta > Magnoliopsida > Myrtales > Myrtaceae > Eucalyptus > Eucalyptus virginea. The sequence continues at coordinate 41,951,530 of CM024515.1, forward strand.
GTTTAGCTCGAGGAGCTTTTCTTGTAATGAATTGTTGTTACAATGCGATATAGTTTAATCTGTCGACAGAGGAAAATTGTGAATTTATCAGATGTTGAGGAGGACCCTTGATTTCCTTGATCCCGTCGCAAGAGGCAACCCGTTTGTTACATGGGGGTTGCCAAGGTTACCTAGCAACTATCGTGGATACGACAGTTGTGGAGTTAAAGATGGAAGACATAGCTGTGGTGCAAGAATTCCCAGATGTCTTTCCAAAAGAATTGTTAGGTCTACCGCCAGAAAGAGAGGTAGAATTCGTGATTGAGTTAGGCCCCGGAACTGGGCCAATCTCTAAGGCTCCTTACCAGATAGCGTTATCTGAGTTGAAAGAACTGAAGGTGCAGATGCAAGAATTATTGGATAAGGGATTTATTCGTCCTAGTGCATCGCTTTGGGGAGCACCAATTCTATTTGTAATGAAGAAAGATGGTTCATTACGCTTATGCATTGACTATCGGCAACTCAATCAAGTAACGATCAAGAACAAGTATCCACCACCAAGGATTAATGACTTGTTTGATCAACTTCAAGGAGCGTTGATTTTTTCAAAGATCTACTTGAGACCAGGATATCATTAGCTGAGAATTAGGAAGGAGGACGTTCCTAAGTCAGCATTTCATATTCGATGTGGTCACTATGAGTTCACAATGATGCCATTTGGGTTGGGCTGCCTTCATGGATTTGATGAACCGAATATTCAAAGAATTTCTAGATTAGTTCGTGATCGTGGTCATTGATGATATTCTGGTGTATTCAAGTAGTGATGAAGAGCACAAAAGTCATCTGAGACTAGTGCTGCAAACACTGAGAGTCTATCAGTTGTATGCTAAGTTTAGTAAGTCCAAGTTTTGGCTAACTTGTGTTACTTTCTTAGGGCATGTGTTCTCAGGCGAAGGAATTTCAGTGGACCCGAGCAAGATTGAAACCGTGATCAATTGGCCAAGACTAACTACAGTGACAGAGATCAAAAGTTTTATGGGTTTGGCAGGTCATTACAAATGGTTTGTAGAAGGGTTCTCATTATTGGCGTTGCCAATGACAAAACTCTTAAAGAAGAGAAGTTCGTGTGGTTAGACAAGTGCAAGTGTAGTTTCCAAGAGCTTAATGAAAAGTTGACTACCACACCTGTGCTAACAATTCCATATGGTCCTAGAGGATTCAAAATCTATAGTGATGCGTCATTTAGAGGATTGGGTTGTGTGTTGATGCAACATGGTAAGGTTGTTGCATACGCCTCCCGCCAATTGAGACCTCATGAACTGAACTACCCTACGCATGACTTGGAACTCGCAGCAATCATTTTCGCGTTGAAGATTTGGAGACATTACTCATGTGAAGAAAGATTCCAAATCTTCACAAACCATCAAAGTCTCAAGTATATATTCTCTCAAAATGAGTTAAATATGAGATAGCATTATGAATTAGAAACTCTGAAGGACTAGGGTTGTAATATTTTGTATCACCCTGGGAAGGTGAATTAAGTCATAGATGTGCTAAGTCAGGAGTCTTCAGTTGCACATATGCTGGTTAAAGAATGGACCTTACTTGAGAAAGTTCAAGATTTGATTTTCAAATTTGAGATGGGCTACCTTTTAAATTTTATAGCCGCTCTCAAAATTGAGCCGGATGCTCAAATTAGAATTAAGGCACATTTGTGTAATCCGAGAGGACTCTTGTAACCTCTCGAGACCCCAGAGTGGAAAATAGTGCATATCACGATGGAATGTTGTGATAGGTTTACGAGGAGTCAAAGGAATAATGACTCCAGTTGGGGTAGTGGTCGACAAATTGATGAAGTCGGCTCACTTTATCGTCGTATGAAAGGATCTTGATTGGAATAGGTATGCAGAAGTGTATGTGTGTCAGACGGTTCATCTGCATGGAGTACCAGTGATGAACTCATATCAGATCTAGAACCGAGGTTCCCAGTTTCAACAAAACAGTCAGATAGTTCCTTTTGAAGCATTGCATAGCAGAGTATTCAGCATTTCAGTTGTCGAGATGAAATCAAAGAATGAAATATTGCAGTTCAGAGTTAGTTCAACAGTCAGTGATTGCAATTGCTGGAATCAAAAATAGATTAAGGACCATTCAGAGCCGTGAGAAAAGTTGTATCGTTGAGCTCGAAGGCCCATAGAGTTCCAAATTGGTGAATACATCTTCCTAAAGGTGTCACCAATATGAATACATCTTCCTGAATGTGTCACCAATAAGAGATACCTTGTGCCTTGGCAAGGAGAGGAAAACTGAGTTCGAGGCATGTAGGTCCGTTTGAGATTCTTGAAAGAATCAGGAACCTAGTGTATCGTCTGGCGTTGCCACCAAGACTAGCACAAGTGCATGACGTATTTTACGTGTCGATGTTAAGGAAGTATGATTGTGACACGACCAACGTTCTCAATTTTGAAGAATTGGACGTGGATGACCGTGTGTCATACGTTGAAAACCCGATTCAGATAGTAGACAGAAAAGAGCAAGTTCTACATACAAAGACTATTCCGTTGGTCAAAGTGGTTTGGCAACACCACGGTACTGAAGAAGCAACATGGGAGACTGAAGAGTCGATGAGACAGTTGTACCCCCACCTTTTTGGCTTTAGTGTGTAAGGTTTAAATTTTGAGGATGAAATTTTTATAAGAGGGGAAGAGTTGTGACATCCCAGATTTTCAATCCTGTTTTCTATTGAATAAATCGGGTATTTCATCGACGCGCCAATAGGGCTGTTCTCAGAGCTGATTACTCTCGAGATAACTAGGCTATTCAGGAAAGCCATTAAGGAATTTTAAGGTAATAGACTTGAGAATTCAACCAGAAATCAACTTCTCGACCATGCTCATCTATAGAGGCCATTACGGCACAGTATAAAATTGATTTGAGATTAGAGATAGGTTGATTCGATTGAGATGTGTGGTTAATCGTGGGTGACACCACTAAATTAGGAAATCCTTGTCGAACAACGCTAAACTGATTTACCTGTCGTTTTGGTACCTTGTGTCCATATTTGAATCCTCAAGATTTTCACGACAATCGAGAGTTGCCAGTGTGTCGAGAGGGTTCATTATGGCTTGAAGAAAATCGATCACGGGTCATTTGCACTAAAAATCCCCGAAAACTACCCAGTAGCCTAGGTCACGCTAAAAACGTGCCGAATGGAAATTAACCGCGAATTTAAGTTCGATTTCAGAAGTTGAAAATTCTATCATGTCACAATAAATTCTAGGAACGTCGACTCAACCTCAGAAGATTTTTCTGCGACCCGAAACTTTTTGGGAAAAAGTCGTCGCAAGATCGTTTTTGTTCAGAAAATGCCAGGGATCATTTTTGAACATGCAATGAGGATGCAAGATGGATCAATTGATGAGGAAAAATACTAATTTGAGTATTGACTCAATAACAGAATTTATTGAGGCCGAATTGAGTTAATTTGAAGACTGGTAAGTGATCAATTGGAGGAAAAATGTAAGAAATTCGTAGCTCCCCTTCCTCCTAGCCATTTCGGACCAATTCAATGTTACAAGAAGGGTATTGTTGGCCTACGAACAGCCAAGGAAGTGTCTGTGGCCATGGATGGTCAAGGGGGACATTGGAATGGAAAAGCAAGACCAAGGTGGAGCCCTTATCTCCTTATCCTCTCCCCTTCTTGCTCCTCAAGCCACCAGCCACCATTCCCCCTCCATCCCCTCTCATTTTCGCACACCACAGCCAAGGAAGACAGCAAGGAAAACCGCTGGACCACTTGGAACGCCGCTCGTTGCCATCATGTGTCATTCACCCGCAAGAGCCGCCCATGCGCCGTCCGCCCCTTGCCGCGCCTCACCACCGTCCAGCTTGCTATTTCACCCATTCTAGGTTGCTGTCCAGCTGTGCCAGCCGCCGCCGAAGCCTCCTCCACTGCCGGTTTTTTCCAATTTGGACCCGAGACCATACCCGTTGCCTTTCCCGAGCCTTGCCGCCCATTTCAGCTTTATTTCCCTTGTTTTTGCAGCTCAAATTAGTGGCTGATTTAGTGGGTATCACAGTGACTTCAAGGTCCGTTTTAAGGTATTTCCGGGCCCCAAATCCTAGGCCCGCTTTTGAGAAAAGCAACCACCGCGCCGTTCATGTTGATTTGATCTGACCCGTGCGTTAATCAAGTGAATTTTGCTCGCTAGTCCTTAATTAGTTTGCTAATGATGCTTAGGAGTTGATTAGATTTAATTAAGTGCAATTAGGTGGATAGATTATATTAGAATAATTAAATTAGGGACTTACCTATGCATGTTAGGCGGTTAAACTTAGTCATTAGCAAGTAGAGAGCTTCTAGTATTTATTGAATGAGTCTCGGTAATTTTCCAGCCTCGTCTCGGCTTTCAATTAGGCATTCCCTAAATTGGATTTATTACTATTTATTTAATATTTTCGGAATTAATTAATTATTTATTTATTTTCCAAAAATTAGACCAAGATCATCGAATAAGCAATTTTATGTTGACTATCATGGTGTAGTCTGCTTATTTATTTGAGCATTAGTTTGTGCTGAATTGATTTATTGGTGATTTTTGGATTTATTCCTAAATTAAATTAATTTTGATAATTAATTGAAAAATCACCAATAAATCAATTCAGCACAAACTAATGCTCAAAAAAATTACTGGACGTCGGTCTACAGTGTCAAAAATATATTTTTTTGTACTGCTGAAAGGAGTAAGTGAATAAAAAGGAAATTATTGTACTTTGGCTAAGGCCAACCGCATGCCCACACATATGTACTTTTATCAAAAATAATGAAAAGGGTAAACTTTATTGTGTCTTTGGAACAAACTATAACGGCTCGATGATTTGTATATCATCTGAAGAATGGACGTTATACTATTATAACTCGATAACTCTCTTGTCATCTTGAGAAAGAATTGCTCGTATACCGGCTCAATGACCCTATAGGTCATCTTGGAGAATGGACAGCATGAAATGTCGGCTCAGTGATTCTATAGATCATTTTGGAGAATGGATGACATGCCATAACGGCTCGGTGACTCAACTTGTCATCTTGGAGAATGTACATTATGATGAATATACTCGATGACTCTATATGTCATCTCGGAGAATGAATATTATAATATTCTAGCTCAGTAACTCAATAGGTTATCTTGGAGAATGAATAGTATGTTATAGTGACTCGGTAACTCTATATGTCATCTCGTAGAATAAATATTATGATATAGTAGCTCGATAACTCAATAGGTTATCTTGGAGAATGAATAGTATGTTATAGCGACTCGGCGACTTAGTGTGTCATCTCGGAGAATGAATCGTGTAATACTCGATAGGTTATCTTGGAGAATGAACGGTATTGAATGAAATGACCAGAGAATGGTCTGATTGACATGTAATCAACTAGGTCAATTGATCAATGCTTCGATCTGTGATGATTGTTTGGGTGCCTATTGAACTTGTACTGATTTGCAAGTAGAATCTGAGGCCAAGGTAAGTCCTCTAACTAGTGTTGTGCATAGGCAACCCTTTTGGCATTTGGCCTACTAATCAAATCTTAGGGGGTAGAACGTGCTGAAACGTTGTCTCATTGGTTATTGAATAACCATTTTCAGGTCCTTAGATGGCATTGATGAAGGACTGAAGGCCCGAAGTGTAGAAGGGGAAGCCTAAAGAACTGACAATCCTATTGAACTAGTTAGTCATAGGGCAATTCTATTTTGATGAGAGTTGATCCCATTTTACAGACTCTGTTTTAAGAACTGGTGGTTTAAACCTAACTTAACAACTCGACTTGTATATATTTGCGCTATGATTGACAATGTATATAAGTGTGGTTGCTTTTAAAGTGGAAATTTGGAATCCTACTTTCTTATCACATTATCTTATTGTCTGGGGATTTCATATGCTTCCGCATACGTATTAAAAAAAAAAAAAAAAAAGAGGTCGGCGATGCATCATGGGATGTCGCCATTAATCGACCAAGTGAGAGATGGGCACGCGTTCGAGGATCTAGGCGTGACATAGGTGGTTAGTGATTTTAGTTAGTTAGCCTAGTATGTTAGATTAGTTTAATTAAGTCTAATTAGGTGGTTAGTTTAGTGTAAGTAGATTAATTAGTAATTTATTTAATTATTTTGTAATTTATTTAATTAAATGTAATTTATTTAATTATTTATTAATTAGCGAAAATTATATTGGGATAGCATGTCATTAGAATTTTGTGCTAATCGTTGTGGTGTAGTTGGTTTGTGCAATTAATTGTTAATTTATGCAATTGGATGTTGAGTGATGATTTTTGAATTATTATTTCAAAATATCGAATTTTGGTATTTAATTAGAAAAATTATCGGGCATCAATTTTTGACGCCAAAAATATTTTAAGTACTATAGGAAATAGTTGAATTTTGAAAAGAAAGTATGGCACATTTTGTGTTCCGATTTGATTGTGTGTCCACGCACAATTATTTTACCGGGTTTTTAATATGAATAAAATAAGCCAAATCCATTATTTGAAATGGAAGTATTTGAGCAAAGCACAATGTTTTTGGCCGCACATGGATGTGCATGTGATTGTTATGAGAACCCGTCACGAGCATTTATGCTGGACGATACTCCTTCGGAATGCCCCATGTCAACGGATACCGGTCGCAGTGGAGGCTGGGTCGATACTCCTTTGGGAATGTCATCTAGAGGTAGAGGTTGCCGAAGGATGAAGACGTCCCCTGCACGAAGAAGCCTGAAGAATCACAGTTGGTGGGGGCCCAAGGTCAAAGGTTTGACCTTGGGCACACTTTCACATTGGTCTTTTCCCTTTTACGGCCACGGAAACAAAATAGGTGGGGCCCAAGCACACACACGTTCAGCGTGAAGCCGAAGCAAGGAGTGGTGGTGGGCCCAGGTCAAACTTTGACCTAGGCACACATATAAAACAGATATAATTTCCTTCCGAGAGAGTATGTGTTGAGCGGCCGAAGACCTACGTAAAAGGAGAAGCCGTGTCACGCCCCAATCCTCGAGCACGCACACATCCTTCTCACTTGGTCGATTTTATAATGCGATATCTGAGGACTATGTATCGCCGACCCTTTCATTTATTAAGCACATACAGAAGCAATTATAAATCCCCAGACAGTAAATTGATGGGATAGATAAAGTAATGTCATATTTTTCATATTGAAATTCACAACCATACTTTTATACAGAACATAACTCAAAGTATTTCACAAACTATTCACGACTTTCTAATTTCACTCTATTCACATCAAAACAGGATTCCCAAAAGAGGATGGGACCTCAGTCCTCATCCGGTCATACTCAAGATCCATTTCTGGATCATCTTCTTCTTCAAAAATCTTTCTCCTCCTCGGGTTTCACTTCAGTGTTCTCCCTCTCCGATTCCTCCTCCTCGGGCTCACCTACGGCCTGAAATGTTGTCCCACAACCGGGATGAGACTACGTCTCAGCAAGTTCTACCCCACTAAGACCCAATTAGTAAACCAATATGCTACAAGCTACCTAAACACACACAAGTCAAAAGACGTACCTTGGCACCAGTCCCAACCTGCAATTCAAGGTTATATACAGATGCTTCATATATCTCAATGAACAATCAGTCAAATCACGGTTCAATCGACTTAGTCGATTACATGTCAGTCGAACCATTTCTAAGTCATTCCCACTTGTACCATACAACCTCCAATAGTACACTTAGTCACAGAGCCATCTCAATGCTCTCGGACGTCAACTTCACCAAGGTGACATATCCACTAGACAATTGTGTGCGTTCTTTAAGGCGCCATTTTCGCTAGTGATATCCCAAATCACCGAACCACACATGTCTACAACGATGTGTTCAATAGACAATTGTGTGCATTCTTTAAGGCGCCGTTTTCGCTGGTGATGTCCTTAATCACCGAACCACACATGCCTATGACGATGTGTTTAATAGACAATTGCATGCGTTCTTTAAGGCGCCGTTTTTGCTAGTGATGTCACTAATCACCGAACCGCACATGCCTATGACGATGTGTTTAATAGACAATTGCATGCGTTTTTTAAGGCGCCGTTTTCGCCAATGATGTCCTTAATCACTAAACCACACATGCCTATAACAATATGAGTACTAGACCGATACGTGCGTTCTTTAAGGCGCTGGTTTCGCTAGTGACGTCCTTAGTCACCGAACCACGTAGGCCCATCACACCGTACCTGATCGGTTATAGCCCAGAGTATTTCCAATTCACTCTCATGATTTCATCCACTTTACAACTCATCAAAGCATTATAATTGGTAAATAAACATACTCGGCCATCTACCAATCAATCATTCAATTTCATTCAATTCCAAATGATTAAGGAACAATTCCTCAAACTGCACAATCAATTCAATTAAACACAACGTAGAGCTTAATTAAATAAACGGACTGCACCACGACAAAATTCCGACACGTTATATGTTAAATGTACATATTTTTATGATTATTTCAATCAAATTAATTTAATTCAAATTCATAAATAAATAAATAATAAAGATCCTAAAATGAATTTACACTAAAAAAATTAATCCACCATTGGTTAATACCATTCATTATTTCAATTTGATTAATTTAATTACATTCTATTGTAATAATCCGTAAAACTTGAAGGGAAAAAACAAACAATCCACGTTCCACTATTAAATGTAACATTTAATAATAAGTTAGAAAAAAAAACAATTCACATTTCACTATCAAATATAACAAGAATTCTTTTCTCCTTTATTATTTTTATTATTTTTAATTGTTTTCATATTTACATTTTGACCCATCATTTATTAAAAAAATTTTAAAATTGACCCAATGCTTGTCGAAATCATGTGTTTGAATTTTAGACTAGTGTCACGAGCTGATCGATTGGGATCGTGACCACACGGTGACTCAGGCAAATTCGGATCACCCAAGCCAAGCCTTGCTCAATCGAATGCTCACTCGCTCGTATACCCGGATCGTAGAGAGAGAAAGTTTAGAGAGAGGAGCTTTGGAAAGAAAGAAGCTTTGTATTAGCTGAAATGTTGGATGATTACAAATGAAGGAGGACACCCCTTCTTATAGTCGAGGGCCTCGGCTTACAACCATTGATCTAGAATTTAATCGGCGGATGAGATCGCACTGCCTCAACTACCGACATAAATGCCAACTACTAGCTACCGACATAAATAGGGATGGAGTCTTCTAGAATCAAGCGTAATGACGGTGTCGCCCGTCCTTGGAAACTTCAGGAAGAAGACTTGGCGGGAGTCCGAGTGAATGCAGGAGGTCCTCCATGGATGAGTCATGGTCGTCCTCTAGGAACCTCTTGGGTAGACTCTCTTTCGGCCAGTGACATTCTCCCCCACTCAATCGAGCGACGTCCTCATCACTCACAGCTTGACGGGCAGCCTTCTTGGCACTAGCACGGGCTTTGGCATGGGCTCTCTTGTTTTTGTTTCGCTTCGCTCGGATGCTCACGAACGAAGGACCACATCCTTCTATGATCAGCTCGGACGTGGCACGCGGCTCCATCTTCGGCTTGGACGGAGCATGCGGCGCTCATTCAACCTCGAGGAAGAGCGCTTGAATCGGCATGGCGTGTGTTGGAGTAGGATCCAACTCTACGTTCGGCTTCACCTCGGCTAGCTTGTTCAAGCGCTTCACGGACTTCAAGCTCTTGTCAAGGCGCCGGATTGTGGCGATGGTCTTGGTGTCAACCACCCCTTTGATCATGGGGATCGTCGTCGGATATTTTGGGTCGAGGATCACGAGGCACTTAGTCCTCATGTCGATCATGGATCTCACACTATTGAAGAATTGCATACCAAGAATGAGATCATAATCATCAAGAGGGATTACCTCGAATTCCATCTTGCCTTTCCATCCACCATTTTGACGTCCACATCCGAAGTCGATCCTACGCCATGGACGCCCTCCGAGTTGACCAGCTTGAAGGTATTCCCGGTTGGCTCCACGCGAAGATTCAAGGCCTTCACCACTTCAGTTGACATGAACATGTTCGACGCACCCGTGTCAACCAAGGCGTATAGCTTTCGGCTGCACACGTTGACTTCCATGAAGAACATTTCCGAGTTCGACACATCTTCTTTTTCTTTGGTTGGCAACCGAGCTTGGACGGAGTTGATCATCTTCACGGCTCCAAGTCGGATTTGTCGCCTTTCTTCTTTGGGCTCCTCCTCTTCTTCGATGGCAATGAGGGCGTTGATTTGACCCTTCTTCGGGCACTTTTGGGTCCAATGTGGACCTTTGCAAATGAAGCAAGGAGAAGGCGGGGGTTAATCAAACTTACACATGTAGTCCGTCGGTGGTCAACCCCTTTGGAAGGACGGCTTGGAAGGCCCTTCTCCCCACGTCTTGACTCGGCCGCTTTGATTGAGCACGCCTCGAAGAGTGTTTCTTCCTTCGTCTTTGGGTTGATCTAACCTCCACTCTCTTGGTCGACTCCTTGGTTCGGCTTTAGTGAGGTCGATGAGCGACTTGCCACCCTTAGCGCTCACGCAAGACTACTCACGCCCCGTCTCTTTAGCTCGAGAAGTGCCCATGGCTTCAATCCATCCATGAACGCTCCAAGAGCCTCCTCTTCGCTTAGGTTGTGAATTTGGAGTTTGAGCTTCGTAAACTCTTTCACGTACTCTCGGATCGCACCTCTTTGCTCGAGGCGATGGAGCTTGCTATGGGCTTCTTGTTGAGCAAACTCGGAAAAAAAGTAGTCACGGAACTCTCTCACGAAGTCATCCCACGTGCTCATGGGATCGGCACTGCGTCTAATCTCATCGCAACTATTGCGCCACCAAAGCATTGCCGTATCAGTAAGGAACATGGAAGCGGTTTGTACCTTGATCGACTCATCTCAAATGTTGACGGCGCCAAAGTATTGCTCCATGCTCCACACGAAGTTATCCACTTCTTGGGCGGATCGTTTGCCTTTGAACTCCTTTGGCTTCGGCACCTCAATTTTGGGCACCGCTTGAGTAGGCACCGCACCATTGGTGATGCTAAGCTTGCATAGGGCGAGCTTGGTCTTGAGCTCTTGGATCTCCGCCTTCATGGCTTCGACCTCGTCTCTACACGGGCTTACCTCCTCGATCACTTGGACACGCTCATTCAAACCATCGATCGATGTTTCGAGAGCTTCGTCCTTGTCGTGCAACGAAACTATAGCTTGGTTGATGCCGGTCGTGAAGTCTTCACAAAGCGAGCCCTCAACCTCCATGATCCGGTCTCGCACATCGTCAATGTGACATCCTGACTTTTAGATTCTGATTTCAATTGGATAATATGGGCCTTTCGTCAACGTGACTATAGTGTTTTTCTCTGAGTTGGCCACTCACGAGATAACTGACCTATCCAGTTAAGCCATTAAGGGATTTTAAACGCAATAGACTTGAGAATTCGACCAGAAATCGACTGCTCAATTGTGCTAGTCTACAAGGGTCATTACGGCATTATCAAAATCGATTAGAGACTTGAGACAGGTCGATTCGATTGAGATGTGTGATCACGTGTGGGTGATGCAACCTGATTGTAAATTCTCGTCAATCGGCACTAAACCGATTTTCTGTCGTTTTGGGTACCAAGTGCCCGTATTTGAAACCTTGAGATTTTCACAACCACCGAGAGTCGCCAACGTGTCGAATGGGTTCATTATGGTTCGAAGAAAATCGACCATGGGTCAATTGCAACAAAAACTCCTTAAAGCTACCTAGTAGGTAAGGTCACGCTAAAAGCGTGTTTGATCGGAAATAAACACGAATTTGAATTCGATTTCAAGAAGTGGAAGTTCTGTCATGTCATGAGTCATTCTAGGAACGGTGACTCACCTTTTGAGGAAATTCCGACGAGCTCGGGAATTTTACGAAAAATCGTTCGGACGTCGCGGAAAAATTAATGGAAATTCGTATGGGCCGAATTTAAGGGAATTTGGACTTCCAAGCCCAGCCTTTGAATGTCAAGGACTTGTAGAAAATTGTTTGGGATTTTTTTTCAGCGAAATCGGACCTCAATTTGGGAAATTGAGTAAGGACATTGAATTTAATATAGTGAAATTCAAAATTGGACATAAGGCTGAAAATTGGGACTTTAATTGAGGTTATTTGTGGGAAATTTGGTTGGAAAGTATTGGGGGACAAGCCATTAATGGAGTGGCTAAGGGTTGTTGACTATTTCCTTTCTTTTTGCACAAATCTTCTCGAGCAAGCTGGCATTACCGACTCCACCTCCAGCAAATTCGGTCTTCTCCAGCTACTAGTGAAGCAGCAGCATCAACCGAAGAAGCTCCTGCCAGCAACGTCGTCCACACGCCAACAAAGCCGAAGTCCAGCATCTTCGTCCTTCGTGCGCGACTCCACGCTCAAGCAAAACCAGCGTCATCGCCCTTAGTCAGCCCACGATCAGCCAGCAAGTCCAGCGCATTGCAGCCCAATGTTTGGCCCAACCTTCAGCAGTCCAATTCAGCCCAGACTTGAAGCCCATTTGAAATCCAATTTCAGCCCATGTGAGATTCAGCCCAGCCCAAGTTGGAAACAAATCTCAAATTTGGGCTGAGATTTGTTGGGCCAATTCTAGGCCCGTTCCGAGTTTCTTCGACGCCGCCGCAATTTAAGTTTCGGCTGTCGTTGTGCTGCCGTCACGGTGAACCGATCTTCGTTTTGCACCTGTGAGTTTATACTCTAAACTCTACTTAGTAGGCTAATGACGTTTAAAGGGTGTTTTTATTTATTTTATTAGAAATTAGGTGGTTAGTTAGATTAAATTAGAAATGTAATTATTTAATTGAGCATGTTAGGTGGTTAGCATGGTTTAGCTAAGGCCTAAATAAATTGTACTATTTATCTAGAAGGGTTCGGGAATTTCTCCGAGTCCGTATTGGTTATTAATTTAATGATTCTAGCCTAGGTTAGTATTGTTAGAATTTAAATTGATTTATTTAATTAATTTCGGTAATTATTTAATTATTAATTATTTTCCGGAAATTAGGCCGGGATTGCCGGTGACCGGAATTTCGTGCTAATTGCAATGGTGTGATTAAATTCCGCAATTGAGTGTTAAATTATGCAAATTGAATGCTGATTGGATCTTTGGTATTTAATTCCAAAAATTGTGAATTTCAAATATTTATTTAGAAAATCCCGGGTGTCGGGTTTTGACACCAAAAATAGTTTTTAGTACTATATAAAATAGTGGGATTTTAAAAAGGAATAATATCAATTTTTCTGGGTTGAAGTTGACCGTATACCCACACACGATTATTTTCATGAGTATTTCTAATACAAAGAAAAAGGCCAGGCTCACCATTTTATTTGAAGCATTTGAGTGCAATGTACGTGCCCTAGGCCATATTTGAGTGATCGTGTGTTGGTTAAGAGAAATCGTCCCGAGCTGTTAAGCTAGAACGTTATCCCTATTTGGGATACCCCCTGGACAACGAGAAGCCAGTCACAGTAGATTCTGAACCCTATACCCCTTTGGGAAAGCCGTCTAAAAGAGATGTGATGTGCTCAATGGGGTGAAACGAAGCCTGGCAATGCCAGAAGACCGCCGAACAGAGAGCAGGCCGTGCTATATGCAGAGATCAAAACTAGGAACGCATGTTTAATTGAGTTGAATGCGCCGGATTATGGGATAAAATTGTGTAGCACGGTATGGAACGTGTCATAACGATTTGGCCCTATAATCAAGACTCCTGTGCTTATTGAGAATTTCGATATGGCATTCCAGTTGATTGAGCTTAGTTGTTGCTCATGCTTTCATGCTGTTTGAATTATAAATTGTACTGACCTGCAAGGTGGATCCGAGGCCAAGGTAAGGCTCTATGATTATATGATTGCATAATTAAGACACTTCTGGGCGTATTTCCCTCCTAATCGGGGTTTAGAGCTTAGACTCGCTGAGATTATATCTCACCCCGTTGTGGGACAACATTTTCAGGGTCATCGAGTGGAGGACCTGGAGCTGAGAGGAGGTGATTGGAAGTGTAGGTCAGTTAGGACCGCTTCTTTGGAAGGCTAGTCTTTTGTAGTCTTTTGGCCATAGACTTTTGTACATGACTCAGTGTATATATAAAAGCATGTTTGTTTGTGAATCTATTGTCCTGTTTTTCTATCCCGAGATAATTATTGTCAGGGGATTTATAATCCGCTTTCGCATGTGCAATAAAACAAAAAGAGTCGGCGACTAGTCCTGGGAAATCGCAAATTATTATCAACCAGATAAGGATGGGCACGCGCTCAAGGTTCGGGGTGTGACAATCAAGACCTTCCATGAGTTCGAGCATGGCACTCCAAACCTTCATGATCTTCTAATCGAATGCAGCTACGCATCTACCAAGGTATCTCTTTTCTTTGCTTTGCTGCGAGTCTCCTTTACTTGTACAGCCTCTCCATCCATGACAGCGTCTTGGCTCGACATTCTTTCAAACAGTTGGCGCTCCTTGATCTCCCGAAACGGAACTCTCTTTTGCTCAGATACCACTTGTCACGGGCCGATCGATTGGGATCGTGACCACGCGGCGACTCAAGCAAATTCGGATCACCCAAGCCAAGCCTTGCTCGATCAAACGCTCACTCGCTCGTATACCCGGATTGTAGAGAGAGAAAGTTTAGAGAGAGGAACTCTAGAAAGAAAGAAGCTTTGTATTAGCTGAAATGTTGGATGATTACAAATGAAGGAGGACACCCCTTCTTATAGTTGAGGGCATCGGCTTATAACCATTGATCTAGAATTTAATCAGCGGACGAGATCGCACCGCCTCAACTACCGACATAAATGCCAACTACTAGCTACCAACATAAATAGGGATGGAGTCTTCTAGAATCAGGCGTAATGACGGTGTCGCCCGTCCTTGGAAACTTCGGGGAGAAGACTTGGTGGGAGTCCGAGTGAAAGCAGGAGGTTCTTCCATAGAATGAGTCATGGTCGTCCCCTAGCAACCTCTCGGGTCAACTCTCTTTCGGCCCGTGACACTAGCGTTTCGGAGCTTGTTAAGAGAGTTTACCACATATCAGATTTTTCGACACTCCAACATGTATCCAACACGACACAAAGGCTCCCGGAGAGTGTCGATGCATCCTAATGCTAACTCATTGAAAAAATTGGTAAATTAAAGAAAACAATTAGAAATTGATTATCAACTCAAATGAGAGTCTCGATAATCCAAAAGTAATTGATAAGTCACTCTTACTTAGGTTGGTAATTTCCATAAAGTAAATAAACACGAAGAGTTATTATGTTAATGCTAATAAAAGTTGACAAATTATTACAAAATACAATAATTTGGAAATTATCAAAAAAGAGTTGGAATAGAAGTCTCTTGTCATTTTTATCAATAATTTCGACACTTGCCAACACTTAATGAAATTTACTGGCATGAAAAAAAAAAAAGTCAGTATTTTTGGGCATGGAAGGATAGATGTCGCTTGGTTGGAATGATCAATTTGATAATGTTTACGACCACATTAGTCAAATTCTATCTTTCTTAAAATAGTAGATCATGTTAGACTAAATCTAACAAATATTCACAAACAAATTCATGTAAAATCGAGAACGATTTGTGGAAATGAAAATGATCGGTACATACCTCTAGCCATTGATGAAATTCTATAAACACATAAACCCCTGTTGACACCTAATTTTTTTTAAATACATATTTAAAAAAAATGAAAAAACACGAGAGGGGCCGGGTCGGGCTGAATCTGACCTTGGCCCAACCCACCCCTCCTCTCTTCCTCTCCTTCTTGCGCAACCCGGCCCAACCTCCCTCTCTCTTCGGCCCAGCTCGCTCCCCCTGGCTTGTCTTCTTCCTCCAAATTAGTCTTCGCGTGTAGGACCTACAAAAAGAAGCAAAAGAACAGAGGCAGAGGAGGTAGTAGGGGTAGTTGGACTAGGGTTGGTGGTCGGGGATCAGGCCGGCAGTGGCAGTCAGCACCGCAGGAAGCCACGCAGAGAAAAAGGGAGGAGAGAAGGGGGAAACGCGAGGGAACACAACAAAGGAGGGAGCAAGAGAAAGCGAGCTAGAGAGGGAGGGAGATGGAGAGAGGAGGTTCCAGAGGAAGTGAGCAAGCCTAAGGGCAAGGGTGAGTTTGGAAAAAAGGACTGGTCTTCTTCTTCCTCGAGGCGGAGAGACCGAGAGGGCTCAAAACCATGAGGGAAAGTTCAAGTGAGAGCTGTTGCTAGTTTGTTTATAAAGCAAATGAAGAGATGTCTTGTCCCACATTGAAAAGATGTGAATGCACACGTGGACGGGATTTGACACTAACCGACAATCATAATTTATGTCTTTTCAACGTAAGACATACTTGTTCATTTTGTAACATTTCTCGAAAGGTTGCCTTTGTTCTTTTTTGCAACCTTTTGAAAAATTGCATCTATTCGAAAGGCAAATATAAGTATGTTTGTTTTGAGAAAAAAACATCATTATCTTCCATTTTTTCATTTTCTTTCGAAAGAAACTACAGTCATTATTTCCAACTACTTTCCATGAGAGACCCTAGAGAAATACTAGAATTGATATCTAGTATTCTCATTTGAGATTTTGTTGTATCCTGGAGAAATTTGCCGGTGACCATTAACAACATTATGGGGCAAATAAATCCTTAAAGAAAGTGATATCACGCCTCAAAATTCAATTTGATTACTCTAAAGATCTTACTTCATTATTCTACCCAATTCGAAACCATATTTTCCAACAAAAGCAAAGATTGAGAGACCGCCATCCACCGTGCTCAAATCGATGCCAACAACTCGCCGTCGTGCCCCGTCCACGCCGAAGCCCCGGTAGGTCTTAGCTCGTATTTTTTCTTGCTTTCTCCAGTTTGGCATTGATTTCCTGAGGATCTTTTCTCAGAGACATCAAGAAGGCAGTCGGACATAGCTCGACTTGTCTCAAGCATGCCCTGTGACAGCCGTCTCCAAGCCGGGGAGGGACCCCATATCCAAGCGTTCACCATGTTCAGTGCTGCCCTATCTTGGCTCAACCGGAACCGAGACTTGTTATTTTTCATCTACGCTTTTACTGAATGTGAATGGATGGTCCCTGGCTGATTGTAAGGGGTTTTGTTGTTCTCATTCGAGTTAGGGCGCGAACCTAGGTATTGAACAGATCCGCATGTTTCTCTTAACCAATGCCCACCACGTGTTCCATGAAATGACTCTGAGACACAAGCATGAGAATGCCGTCTGCTTTAGCCAGACCTGAAGACACCAGCGTAGTTTGCTTCTCAATTATTGCTTCCTTGGCCATTAAAAAGCTTCTTTTTTTTGGGGGGATATTTTTGCTCATCAGTCGACATTGTTGTTCTGCCCGTGAGTATTGGCAGCCATTGCTCATGTGGTTCTTGTTTCTTGAGCTTTCTTGGGGGCTCAGTTCAGAGAAGAGGAAGAGAGTGAGGGTCGAGAGAACGATTGAGAGTGAGAGCGGAGCGAGAAGTCGAGAGTCGAGAGAGGGTAGAGAGAGCAAGAGAGAAGCTCGGCCAAGCTCAAGACCCCACTTTCCAGCGTCCCTTTTTTTTGGCCATTGTTGCGATTCCTCGCTTTCTTTCTTCATTACGGTTACTTTTGTTCGTGTGGTGCATTTTGCGTTCATCTTTTCGGCGATGGATTGTGGCCAACCATGACTCCTGTAGAGGGTGAGGGTGGACAAATGAGAAAGGTTCAGCTCTGCATCTTCAGTAAGAGCCATGGGGGTTTAGTCTTAATCTTGCCGGCTTTTGCTTAGGATGAGTGAATATATTGATCTATTAGACTCTGGGCGTGATGTGGTTTCGACGTTGTGAGGTTGGGTTTGAATTCATGGGAAATTATGGGTCTAATGGACACTTCCGGGCGTGCAGAGAACGCACGAACAAGAAGAAGGCCAGAAGAAGGAAAAGAAAAGAGTAAAAGAAAAAGAAAAAAAAAATGAAAAAAAAATATTTAAAAATAAACATTAATACAAAAACGAAAAATAAAACAAAAAAAGTTTTATGAAATAGGCTTTGTCCCTTTTAGGTTAACTTCAGGTGGTCGGATCGGGTTTACCCAGTCCGAACCCGCTTTCCCAAATATGTATTAAATATTTAAAAATATATTAAAAATTTTCAAAAAATCAAAAAAATTTTAAAAAATTCAAAAAATAAAAATTCAAAAACTTTTACGAAAATTCAACAACTTTCACTTCAACAACTTTCAGTAAACATTAAAAAATTCAAAAAAATCAGAAAATATTGAAAATTCGAACTTTTTTTAAAAAAAAAAAAATTTAAAAATTGCAAAAAACCAGTTTCTTTGGGAAAATTAGAAAATTATTTTTTTTTAAAAATAATATATATAGAAAAATCTAAAAAAAAAATTAAATTTCCTGGAAAAGGTCAAAATTAATCTTTAAAGTAATTTTCTCCTAAAAATAGGAAGCCTTTCAATTTTGAATTATGCCTAAGTTTGACTAGGCCTTTAGGGTTTTACCTTAGGGTTTCAATTGTCCTTAGGGACAAATGCCCTTGATTATGCAGTATTGGTATATTGATTTTGGCTTCCCTTTAGTCAAGTTAAGATTAATAAATATCTCTTCCTTAGTTTTAATATTTGCTATCCATGATGTGCATTTAATGCTTTCATTGATTGTCGATTATTATGTTGATGATTGTGCATTTGTATGATCACCTCACATGTTAGCGGATATGCCTAAAATCAATCCAGACTGCCTAGCAAGAAAAATCTTTTTTTTTAAATAAACGAGATTAAGTACCGAAAAGGCATTAATTGGTTAATTAGTATAATCAAGTCACCAATCCTAGATTCTCTAGTTACGTAGGAAGTGAGGTATACTCTTATGCCTCACTTTAGAAAATTTTCATACCTTCAATTTGAACTTCCAATGTCGCGTGAGGTATGGGCTTGGGAGAGCTTGTACCTAAACATGGTCATAGGTCTGATCTTCAAGTAATACCCCTAAACATATTCCCTCCTCCCAAGAGGTAGATCGTGACACCCCAAAACCTTGAATGGATGCGTGAAGCATATGTTGATTGATTCTACAAATATGGAATCATGATATCTGAACGTCCCATTCCACTAGCTAATACCCTTAAAAAATCTATGGAGTGTTTTCTGTATTGATAGGATTTAGTCTAGACGACCTGACGTATTTTATTTTATTTCTAACATTACCAACATCTTTCATCAAGACCGTTATGGTAACAATTAACAAATGGTTATCATGCCATTAACATCAATAATAAATCGAACAATAAATAGGAATTAATTAGGAAATACTAAATTGGGATCACATTAATAAATATTATAACATTCTCTCACTTAATCCTAACATTCCATCAAAGAAAATAATAACCGAACCCACATAAACTTCATGCTGAAATAAAATGCATGAATCATTACGATGAGTCCTCCTAGAGTAAGTATAATCTCCGTGTATCACAATATTTTTCATTAGCTCGTGTGTGATAACATAACTTAATGAATAAATTTTATTTTATCCTAGGTCAAACAAGATTATCTTTCTCGGTATAATTGAATGATATAATTGTATTAAGAAACACATCACAAATGAAAAATGTCTCACAAATTCTTTCATACAAAGAAAAATTTACATAATTCAACCAACGGCCATTCTGACTATATGATCATTATAACTCATTGGTGGCATGCCTTTAATTAAATGATCAGCCATCATCAATTCAGTGCTTACATGTTCTATGACCTTTTTCTTCACTTTGATATGATTCCTGATGACTAAATACTTGATGTTGATGTGCTTGCTTTGAGTCTTCGACTACCACTTTTGTGGTTCTTAATCATGAAAACTATAGCTGAATTGTCGTAAAATATTCTTAATGACCTAACAATGAAATCCACAACTTTGAACCCCGATATGAAACTTTTCAACCACACACTATGTGAAGTGGCCTCAAAACAAAAAACAAACTTTTCCTACATAATGGAAATGGCAACCAAGGTCTGTTTCGCACTACTCCAGAACACAGTTCCACTAGGAAACATTTTTACAGAAATCAACACAGCTATTCAAGTTTGAATCTAAGTAATCAATTAAGGCTATCAGTCCATCGATACATAAACATGTGGCCCTTTATACCTTAAAGATACCTCACAACTTTTGCAACTCTCTAGTGATCTATATCTAGATTACTTCGATATCTTCCTAATATTCCCATAGCAAAAGCAATATCCAATCAAGGGCAAACCTAAATATACATCAAATTTCCGACAGTAAAAGCATATGAAATGTTCTTTATTTGTTCCATTTCAAAATCATTCTTTGGACACTAGTTCAAATTAAACCTATCACTTTTTATAACGGGTGTCATGCTTAGTAAACAATCTTTCATCTGAAATATCTTAAAGATCTTATTGATATA
Organism: Eucalyptus virginea; assembly: GCA_014182375.1. Taxonomy (NCBI): domain Eukaryota; kingdom Viridiplantae; phylum Streptophyta; class Magnoliopsida; order Myrtales; family Myrtaceae; genus Eucalyptus; species Eucalyptus virginea. The sequence continues at coordinate 41,971,936 of CM024515.1, forward strand.
GGTTTCCTAAGATAGTCTTAATATACCCTAAGGTCTATCACTATGGATTTTAATGCTTATAACATAAGATGCCTCATCCATATCATTCATGTCAAAACGCTTATAGGAAAATTGTTTCAGTTCATATAACAACAACAACCCCTTATCGTTGGTTGTAAATAAAATGTCATTCACATAGAGGATAAGAAAACAAATCATACTCCCACTAACCTTTTGGTATATATATTAATCCATGACATTCTCTATAAAATCGAATAAAGAAATGACATCATGAAACCTCAAGTACTATTGACGACATACTTGTTTCAATCCATACAGAGACTTCCATTTTGATGTGAAGTTATATTTGTGAAACAACTAGAATGAGCAACCAATACCAAAGTAATACGAATATAATCTTTCTTGAAAATGGAAGAAAATGTCTCTATATAATCGATTCTCTCCTTTCGAGTGAATCTCTTGATAACAAGTCTGGTTTTGTTTATTTCAATGTTGTTTAATAAATCATTCTTAGTTTTAAAGACCCATTTACAATCAATGGCCTTCGCACAATCAGGCAACTCAACTAAATCTCAGATCTCATTAAATTCCATAGAACTCATCTCTTCTTTCATAACATTTACCACAAATTGGATTTATCACAACTCATGGCTTGTGAAAACATTTTAGGATTATTTTCAACTCCAACATTATAGTCAATTCTTGTATATACACAATGTAGTCACTAGGAATTGTTGATTTCTTCATTATAATAGATCTTCTTAATATTGCATCAACATTCTCTTGAGGAGCATGTTGTTGAACTGGATATTCTACAATATTTGATAATTGTTGAATAGTTATGTTTACTGGATCCAATATCAGTAGGTTGTGGATCTTTAATGATTGGTTGTTCAACAACTAGTTGAACTAAAGAAACATTGTAAACAATAACCAATCAAGTACCTAAAGTAGAAGGTTGAGTATCCAAATGATCTTCTTTAGAAACAAGGTCCCCAAATTGATCGCTCACACTGATCAAGTCATTCTCAAGAAACTTGGTGTTTCTCATTCCACAAACCTAATAGTGTGAGATGGACAATAAAACCTATATCTCTTGAACTTTTCGATATATCCATTGAAATACCCACTTATAGTCCTTGGGTCTAACTTATTTTCCTATGGATTATAAACTCTTACTTACAAGTATCTCCAAACGTGTACATGTCACAAACTTGATTTCCAACCTTTGAAAAACTCAAAAGACGTCTTTAGGATGACATTGGTCGAATTTAGTTTAATATGTACACTACCTTTTTAAGAGCCTCAGTCCACAAGAACTTAGGAAGTTTTGAGCTACTAAGCATACTTTACACTATGTCCAAAAAAGTTTAGTTTCTTCTTTCTGCTACACTATCTTAGTCCGCAAAACCAAGCATAGTGTATTAGGCAATAATCCCACACTTTTTAAAAACCTTCGCAAATGGACCAAGTACTGTCCATCGTTAATGCATCTACCATAGTGTTCTTCACATCTATTTGATCTCATGACCTTTTGCTTACCGCATTGTTGACACCTAAATTTTGGCTATCTAGTTATTTATTTATTGCATTAAAAAAATTAATTGCATAGCATATAATTTTAGATGCATTTATTTATTTTTAATTTACATTTACATTTGACCGGTGATGGATGGGTTCAAATTAGTGGTTCTGAGCTTTAACTTGGCAGGCCGGACTAAGCTCACGAAGCGAGCAAATTGGCCAAAGCCCCTTTTTTTTAAATGATCAAAGATTATCTCGTGAAAATAGGAATTTGAAATTTTCCGGGATATGATTAATTTTTTTTTTTATAGGGCAAGTGGAAAAGCAAATATTACGTTCGGCAAAATGAATATTGCGTTTGGAAAAAGAATCTTCGTGGATATCGATTTGGAAAAATAGAAACCCTAATTGGTGGCCTATAAATAAGTTGTTCGCGTAGGGTTTGGGGGGGCCACACATTAAATACACGGCCACAATTCTGAGAGAGCTCTTGACAGAATAAAGAGAAGAAAGCGTGAGGTTTTGAGAGAGAAGCACGGCGTCAATTCAGATTTTTTACAATATTTCTCTCCTCCCCTCATCACATTCACGCCTCTGCCCTTTTTTTTTCTTCGAGCAAATCACGTACTCCACTATATTATTTTTACAACCCCTCATGATCATGGATGGTCACATGGATTATTCCATGATCTGACCATCACTACTTGGAGGCCGGCAAATCCACAATTCCAAAGCACACATAGAGATGAGAGAGATCCACGAGTGAGAGAGAGAAAAGGTGCTTGGCCAAGCTTCTTGACCCTCGATGAAGTAGCGTCGCCGGACACACCTACTTTGATCGCTGCTGCTATACGACGAGCTGGCACCTCCCAAGTCGCCGCTCTCACTTGCCGTACACTGGAGGTCCGCCAATAATGCCGGCGAACGGGGAACGTGAGAGTTGGGCTTGCACCACGGCCGACGAGAAGAAACAGAAGTCGAAAGTGAACGTGGCTGAAGAAGAAGACCGGTGAGATTGAAGAAATTAATCCGCTGCTCCAGTCAAAAAAGAATCACAATTTGGTCAAATAAATCCAAGCGGTGGATCTGTCTTCTTTTGAATTTCGTCCAGATCCACGAACCCCCTACCTTCTGTCGCCGCCTGCCCTCACGCTTTCGGGAGCCTCTGCCAGTCTGATTGCATTGGATTCAAATTCGGAAAGCGAATTGTTACATTAGATCCAGACGTGAAGCCGCTGCTCACCTTAGCTCAACGCCAAACCCATATCCTCCCGGTGGCAGTAGACGTCTCGTCCGTGCCGTTTGCCGCCTCAGCTTGCCCCAGCGTTGAAGTTCCAGCGAACGCCCGGATTAGCTCTTGCAGTTTTCGGACACGAAGCTTATAATCCCAACGTCACCCCCACTCCCTGCTATCACCTGTTGCGGAGACAAGCGAATTCCTGCTATTTCGCACGCGTCGTCACTACTGTGTCGTCCAAGCCGCAACGATACCGCCGGTACCAGTGGCTCGACGACACTGCTGGTGTTGCGTCACACCAAACGCCCCTCAGCACTCTTCGCAGTGAATTGTTTTGTGCCCCTGCAGGTTAAGTGGATAACTCCAAACGGCGGTTAAAGGAGTTTTAGTGAAGATTGTATTAAAATATAATAATTGGAGGCAATTCAAGGAGGGGACGTTCAGCAAACAAGAAAAGCAAACAAGAAAGTTCACTTGAAGACTCTCTGTTGCGTTCGACAACACCGACGTAGCCTTCACCGAGCCTTCACTGGTCATCTGTCGCTGATTCTGTTGAGTTCAAATTTGGCAATATCATTTGCGAAATTAGGTCATTATCTTATCTAAATTTGATTTGGATATTTTATTGCCTAATACATGCTTTTCAATATCTTACATGCATATTTGAATTATCTGCGTGTTCCCAATTATGATTTATTGCCCAATTCGCAACCGCACACAAGACTTTAGATGGAATAATTAATCACGCGAGAATAAAATTGATATATTGATCTTTAAGACTTAATATCAATTTATTGATTTTATTAGCGAAATAATCAAGTTTGAATTTCAATTCGAATGGTGGATAACACCTTTGATGACTAGATGATTTGGTGTTTATCTTTTAATTGTTTTGTTTATCCCAAAATACAAAAAAATTGTCATGCATATGCCATGTAGAATTAGGGCATTCTTTATACGTCATTGCATATTAGGATAAGATCGCATGTTTAATTTCAAGTTAAGATAAATCTTTCAGGTAGGTTGCATTTTAGGTTAGAGATTACTAAGTTAAGATAATATCCTAGTTTAAATTAAGATTTTGCCTAACCCAATTCTTAATATAAGTTGGATCGAATCTTAATCTAGCTAGATAATTTTTGCATTTTTCTTAATTTCGAATTTCATGAAAAATACCAAAAAAATTGTCTTAGTAAATTCATTTCATTCTCTAGGATAGATTGCATGCTCTTTAGGAGAACAGAAAAATCATGCGTACATCATGTAGAGTTAGGTTCATGAAATGCATGTCATTTAGTGATTGTTGCTAGGTCCATTTAATTAGAAATTGTCGGTCATTAGAATTAAGTAATTAGGTTAATTTAGATTGCACATTTAATTATTGGATTTCTTTAAAAATTATTTTACTCATGTCATATAGTTTAGGCTATACAGCTATGTCATATCATTTCATGTTAGATTAGTAGCATGCATTGCATAAAGCATGATTCTCATTAAATAAGTGAAAATAAAAAAGAAATTATGTGTTAATTAGAAATCATATCTAGGACTGTCGATGTGAATTCTGATTTAACATTACGGATACTTTCGTTGTCATGAGGTAAGTCCTGCGATTTATTCATTGCTTTGTCCGGGTGTTAAATTGGTGATTTGCGCACCCGCATGATCACCTCACATGTTAGGGAAGTAAATTAAAATTAATTTAGGCTGCCTGCAAAACATTTTTTTCAAAATAAAAGATAAAGGTACCAAAAGGCGTTAGAGAAATCTATGGTAACCAAGTCCCCGAACTCACAATCTCTAGTTCCTAGGAATAAAGTAAATCTCCCGTTACTTTGCTTGGGTTTCTAATCGACCCACCAAAAATAAATTAGTGGTGACTCCTAATTGAAAATCAATTACATGTTAAGAACTTGAACCTAAGTTGCAAATTGGTATGGACTTGGGAGAGCCGAGCTATGTTTAGGCTTAGTAATCCAATAGTCAAACCTAGGTGGTTCACTCGAAAATTTGGTCGCGACACACATTATATCTCTATTTTGATTTTAAATACCTTGAAGGCATCTAGTGTTTTATGTTTATAACGAAATAAGTAGAGATACATGAATTGTAAATAATTATTTATGAAATAAATGAAGTGTGTCTCACCATTTGAGTCCATATTTGGACCACAAATATATGTATTATGATTTATAATATTTATGTACTCCTCTTAACACATTTTTTTGACTTGTTGGTCTACTTTCCCTTCATGTAGTCTACATAAGTATCATAATCAATAAAATCTAAAGTATTAAGTACTAAATTATTTATTAATCGCTTAATTCTACACAACATAAATGAATGCTCATTCACAATACATCGTTTTATGCCAACATTATCATGAACACGCATCACATTATAAATGACATTGTCTTATAATAATTCGAAAGAAACTATCAAATAAAATATTACTCTCAATAATTTCAGATTTATACATAAACTAAATGTTGAACTTGAAAATTCAATAGAGCATCTCAAAGGTACAAGTCCTGAAACTAAAATTAAATTCCTAGAGAAATTAGGAATATAAAATTTCATTTTTAAATTCAAAACAAAATCACTATTGAAAACTAATCTACATGCCCCAATAGCTTCCACACACAAACACATCTTATTTCTAGAATAGATACTTTGTTCACTTCCCGTTGGTTTCCGCTAGTTCTAAAAACCCTGCAAAGAATTGAAAATGTAGATTATAGAATCAAAATCAATCCACCAAGTGTTATAACCAACATCAACCATATTATATTCATAACAAACACATGAGAGTGGATTATCTTTCTTTTTGAGTTAGGTCTTAAATTTAGTGCAATCCTTCTTCCTTTTACAAAAAAAAAAACAAAAAAAAAAAAAAAAAAAAAAACAAACAAACAAACACACACACACACACACACACACACACACACACACACCTTGCATTCTTTATTGATGCTAGCTTAGGAAGGTATTTTACCTTTTTCTCTTCTACTTGCCTTACCCTTTATACTTTTTCTATATTGCTATATGAATACTTTCTTTCTCTTCCATGAACAGACTCTTCCTCTTAAACACATATGGTCATGAGTTCATTGATTGACCATTTAGTATTATATGTGTTATATATGGGAGATCTTGAAAGGAGCATACTATTGTGGAAAAGTATTCAAGATATAGTATACTAGAAAAGATTCTCATATCCCAACCTCATGATTCTTCAGCTGAGTTGCAATGTCCCTCATCTTCATGATGTGCTCACACACACCTCTTATATTAGTAAGCTTCAATCATGAGAACATCATAATCAAGGTCATGGCATGCGCTTAATCTAAAGATTCAAATTATGCTAAATGATTGAACCATGAATGCTAGCAAAAAACTTTGTCTTTATGTATATTACATTGAGGCAATTGGACTACGCCCATTGTGCATAAAGATTAACTTCAACCAAAATTCTAGCCTCGGTTGAAGTGGGTGGTTCATCTATTCGTATAGCATAATCAATATCCACACACCACAATTGGAGAAGGATTAATTCCCTATATTCTTTATATTTATCAGCGTTCAGCTCGAGAATAATTATACTAGAAATAATCGTAGGTAGTAAAACCACATCATAATTAAAAGAAAAACTTATGTACAATATATTTGAGGCAAATAAACTTAAATCATATTTTACCAATGTCAAACATGTTGTAAAATATGAAAAACTGCGTGCAAGCCAAGTTTCTAATTTAAATAGATTCATAATTATTTCACAACGAAACTATTAGATTACATTCCCTTCCTTAATCCTTGTAGGTAAATTAAGAAAGATAAAATGATATATCATTCTAATTAATCACATTAATATATTGAAAATTCCTGTGGATAAAATTCATAATATTAAGAGGACTAATCACAATTAATGTCTTTGACTATAAGTGATCCAAAGACTCTAAATGTATATAATTTAATATAATCAAAGATGCTATAGCTAATCTTCAATTAATTAATATGTGCGGATCACTAGATATTTAAGTTCATGAGAAAATATTCATAAAAATTGCATGTATGGGCAAAATAGTAAAATCACGTGTAAATGGGGCGAAATTGGAATTTTACATGCAAAGACAGAATTAAAATTTCACTTGTAAAGGGTATAATAGGAATTATACACCCAAAAATGGCATAATTGAAATTTTCCATTGCCAAGGTAGAACCGTAATGTTCCTTTATGTAGAAGGGTAAAATCATAATTTACGCGGGTATGGGCAAAATCGAAAATCTACACCGTGAATCCCCATGGTATGTGTGCACTACAATCACTCAAGCACGTGAGGCCTTCTCTCCATGTTTTCTTTCACTCGCTGCTCCACCACGACCTACCTCCATTCCGCTACCTGAGTCTCCTTCCACAACTCATATCCGATCAAATTGATTAACGTAGGGGTGTGCAACTGGACCAGGTAAACCCAGTTCCCGAATCGGCCCACCCGGAAAACGGGGTTGGAAACCAGTTCCGGTTAAAACCGGTCCAAGAATCGGTTTGAACCGGTTTGGGAACCGGTTCCGAGGGATTACCCACTCGGGAACCGGATTGACCGGACCGGTTCGAGAACCGATTTGAGAACTGATTTGTAAGCCAACCCAAAAGTCCAAAACCCTAATTGGTTCCCCTATTTCTATCTTTACCTCTCACACCCACAAACTTCTTCACAGTGTTTTCCTTCGTCACACCATCACCAGCTCCCCATTGCGCCATCACCAGATCCAGCTCCTCGTCACGCTACTTCCTCATCTGCGTTCATCTGCTTCCTCGTCACGCCACCCGTCGCACTGCTTCCTCATCTACATTCATCCGCTTCCTCATCACGCCATCACCAGCTCACCCCCATCGCTAAGCCCCTTGCCAACAAGAAGCTCGGCAAGCGCGCCCTCAAGCTCGTCCGCAAAGGTAATGCCCCATCAAACCCTTACTCGTTGTCTCATGTTAACATGCGTTCTTGCTCCCTTTCTCCTTCCCGTTGGTTGGTGAGTTGATGATGAGTTTTGGGTACGTGATTCGTCGGATATATAGTGACTGACGGTCTCGGCTCTTTATAAAACCTATTCAATGAAACTTTAGCTGGAACTAGGTGCATCGGAGTGCCGGTTCTCTTTGTCAATGAGCCAGATATTCACTACGAATGGCAAGCACGAGGGGGCGGGGTGGGCTTAAATGGGTGTGCTGCATGTTTGTGGTTCGATTGAAATTTCTTTGGGCTGACTATTGGCATGTCCTTGTGGTTCTTCTTGATTGGCAGCTACTGAAGACAAATGCTAGAAAAGAGACGTGAAGGAGGTTGTTAAAAGCATCTGGCGCGGTCACAAAGGATACGAATTTATCCTTTTTTCTAGTTTGAGTACAAATGCTAGTCGATGCAAGGTCAAATGAAATCTCTATAATTGCTTGGAGCCACGTCTTTTGTTCTGCACAACATTGGCTGGGAATGTTTGGGTTGTTGTTGAGCCCAAATATTCGAAAAGAGATTTGATTTACTATGGAAACTAATCTGTTTTTGTAGAATCCTAATGTTATATAATTTGTTTTCAGTTTTCAGTCAATGGATCAAGACAAAGACATATCAATGGAATGGAGGGACATAATGAAATGAGTCCACTCATGGAATTGCCATTCCATGGAGCTGATGAAGTGGGATCTACGACCATGGGCGCGACAAACAAGGTGAGGGTACCTAACTCTCATCCTCCTTCAGGTAAAAAGTGAGGTAATCAATCATAGAGTTGGGATAATTTTTCGAGAATTATAGATGAAAAAACAGTTAAGGTGAAGTGCATTCATTACGGGATGGATTATGCGTATAATGTTGATCATGGAACCTCTACTATGTGAAAGCACTTGAGAAAGTGCAAAAAGTATCCTCATGCAAATAAAAAACAAATGTTGTTTGCATCACGTGACAAAAATGTGGTTGGCGAGGTAGGGGAAAATATTACTAGTGGTGGTAGTGTATTAACAACATGAAAGTTTGATCAAGAACGTTGTAGGCATATGCTTGCTCGAATAATTATTATTGATGAACAACCATTTTCCATAGTTGAGCATGTTGGTTTTCGCGATCTTGTTATTGAATTACAACCTCTTTTCCATCAGCTTTCACAATTTACGGTGGCAAAAGATTATATGAAGTTATATCTAAGTGAAAGGACTTGCTTGAAAGCTTACTTTGGTAAGCTTAAATCTAATATTGCACTCACAACGGATATGTGGAGTTTCATTCAAAACTTGAACTATTTGTGTCTTACTGCACATTATATTGATAAAAATTGGCAGTTGCAAAAAAAAATAATCAATTTTGTGGCGATGCATAGTCACAAGGGTGGGGAGATTGGGAAAATGGTAGAGAAATGCATTTATGACTGGGGAATAGAAAAAAGATGTCCACAATAATAGTGGATAATGCTAGTTCAAATGATGTGACCGTTGGTTATTTGAAAGAAAAATTTTCAGAAGAAAGATTTTTGATTTTGAATGGCGATACTTTACATATGAGATGCATTGCTCATATACTTAACTTGATAGTAAGAAACGGAATGAATGAGGTGCATGATTCTATTACATGCATCCGAAACGTAGTTAGATATGTGAAGAGTTCTCCGGCAAGAGCTAAGACATTCAAAGCTTGCATTGAGAGTGAGAGGATTGCATACAAGAGTTCGGTCTGTCTTAATGTTACCACTAGATGGAACTCCACTTACATGATGTTAGACACCGCCATAAAATTCAAGAAAGCTTTTAAAAGAATGGAAGAAGAAGATTTATTTTTTTAAGGGAAATTGACAATGATCCTCCTCAAGATGAAGATTGGGAAAATGCCATCATTCTTTCTAAATTTTTGAGACGGTTTTATGATGCAACCAAAAGAATGTCGGGTAGTTCATATGTTATTTCAAATGATTATTTTGAGAGGATAGCTATGTTGTATAAGTATTTGAATAATGCAGCGAATTCTTTAAACCCAAAGCTTTAAGCTATGAGTTTAAAAATGAAAGAGAAGTTTGACAAGTATGATGATGAAGCAAAAATTGATGAGATGCATGATAAAGTGAAAGTTGCCTTGGAAAATTTATATAAATCTTATGAGCAATCTTCTGTTGGCTCTTCTAGTAAAGGAAAATCCGGTTGTTCAAGTGTGAGTAACAGTAGTAGTGCTTCCAATGCCGATATTGATGACAATGAGTGTGAAATCCATGCTTGGCACAAAAGCTTTCTCCACACGAAGAAAAAAGTGTTGAATGAAAATAAATCTAAGCTTAATCGGTATCTTGAAGTTGAAAATGAGGATATCCTTAATATCGATCTTTTGATGCGGTGGAAGAGTACTAGGTTAAAATATGAAATCTTATATTTGATGGCTCGGGATGTTTTGTCTATTCCCGTGATTACCGTTGCTTCAGAGTCGGCTTTTAGTATATCGAGACGTATACTTGATGGCTTTCAAAGTTCTTTGACTCCTAGAGTGGTGGAAGGTTTAATTTGTACTCAAGATTGGTTGAGAGCTGTTCGCACGCCAATTAATGTTGAAGAGTGCATTGAGAATACGGAAAAGTTTGAGGCAGGAAAGTCATATATATTTCTTCATATCTTGTAATTCATTTACATAACTATCTATTAAGTGAATGCCTTATTTAATCTCTTTTTTTCTTTTTTTTTTTAGATTTGAATTGTCTTACCAAAGACATTATCATTGGAAAATAAACTTCATTTTGTGGAAACTCCGATTTTGTGGTAAGTAAATAGGCTTTATTAAATCATAACTTTTGCATATGTCTCTAGAGCATGGTTTCTTGTTGATTTTTCTTTATCTATGAATTTTAGGTTTTTGTCAAAGATTTTGTATCATGTGAAATGCGAGGCTGAAGAAGGAGAAGAAGATCAAGCGCATCAAGAACAAGGTTGAGGTCCCTAGGTCCACTGCTTGGCAATGGAATATGGAAGCTGTTTGTGTAAATCGTCGGTGGATTTTCGGTTGGGATTCACTTTGTATTTCAGTTTTGAGATTAGAAAAGTTCTATTTTCTTTGAGATTGATTATTCTACTAATTTGAAAGCTTGTATGGTGATACCTAGGAACTTTTGGATAAGAATGAGAGTCAATAGCATTTCGATTAATAGTGTTTTTAATCGCTAGTCCTCACAGTTTTTATGCAAAACAAGTTCTGAGGTTGCTGTACATAAATTTTTATGCAAAACAGGTTCCAATATAAACAGGGTTGACCTTGGAACCGGACCGGAAAAACAGGGTTGGTCGGGTACAGAGTCCAATACAAACAAGGTCAAGTATAAGGTTCAAGTCTAAACCCTATTCACCCTAGACCCGATCACCCCTAGATCGACATGTTTCGAAGACAACATTGGGACAAACACATAGTTTCAAGATCCAATGAAAAAAACCAACAAAATGACTCAAATTAAGCCTAAAACAATTTGCCCTAAAACCCTCACCACCAAAACTTTCACCGCTCAATTAGCCTCCAGCAGTCAATAATATGTCGAATTATCTTATGACTTTTCTTCCTAAAGGCAGTTTGACCATGTAAGTTCGTTATCACGTGGTGGGTTGCCCGAATTTGGCCAAAATTTACAATTCCATTCTAAGTCACAAAAGATCCAAATTTTACTATTTCATAATGTTAAATTATATCACAAGTTTGAAATTTTATGGAACTCAATCCTTAAAAAGATTTTGATTTGTTCAAAATTTATTATTTTCTATTCAAATTAGATTTGGTTTTCTTATTCTTTGGCATTGGATCTCTGTAGCTATCTAGAGTGAAATATTGCATATACAAATCCAAGTTTGACTTGCGTGAGCTTTGCTCTAAATGACAAAATAAGGGGCAAAGAGACATTTGCCAAGAAAGAAGTTATCTTCTCTGTCTTCTCTCTGTCTCCTGCAGAGCCATATAAAAAAAAAAAATAATAAAAAAAAAATAAGAAGGAATTCCTTGTGGGTCTCTCTCTTTACATATATAGACAAGAAACCTAATGAGAAACTTCTAAAGCCAAGAAGAGTCGCACAAAGCCAGAAGTCGGCGTGAAGCAAATTGCCATATGAAGAAGGGAAAAAATTCAAGAATGCCGTGCATTCTTGATTTTTAGTCTTACGAGAAGAATACTGCTTGGGTTTGAACACATGGTGATTTGTGCAATGAGTTTACATTTGAATTGAGTTGTTTATTTATAAACACCTTGAGTTTGGACTTAAATCTAAATATAAAAAATACTCGAGCATGTGAGCAATTATAATTATGAATCTCCGATTATAGTGAATTATTTGGTACCGTCTCTCCGCATGGACATAGGTATTAATACTCAAACCAAACAACATAAATCTCCGATGTCCTATTATTCTTCGTTTATTTTTTTGATATTTTTGCATTGATTTAATTTGCAAGATCCTATCGTTCCCGCATATTATATTTCAACACATAATACAATGAAAACATAGAAAATTCCAAAGAATTTCACCAAGGCAGATATTATAAACCGTTCAGATACCAACTATCAAACTAAATCTAACGAAGAACTAATGATTCTAATTTATCATTCATAGACACATTCATGTAAAATTGAGAACAATTTGTGGAAACGTAAAGGATTGATACATACCTTCAGTCATTAATGAAATTCTACAAACACGGAAATATCAAAACCTTGAATGGACCGCAAAGTGTGTCTTGATCGATTCTGCGAATATGAAATCACAATATCTAAACGTCTTGTCCCACTAGTCAATACCCCTTAAAAATTCAATTGTGTATTTTCTGTAACAATAGGGTTTGGTCTAGACAAATTAATGTCTTTTATTCCGTTTGCAATATTACCAACATCTTTCATCAAAATTGTTATGGTAACAATTAACGGGCAATTATCACGTAATTAATGTGAATAATAAATTGAAATTGATTGGAATATACTGAATTGGGATCACATTAATAAATATATAACAAATGAACCATTTCTTGAATTTAATCATTCCTATCTTTTCTTCTTACTCGGTTTTTCAAACCTCAAACTGCTCCCAGCTTCCTCCCCATAGGTTTGGTCAGCAAATACTTTCTCGACCCACTTGATGAGTTGAAATGGTCAAATTCTTACTTGGCGTTTCTAGAACTTTGATGAATAGGGAACAGAGGAACCTGAGTGTTACGAAAACAAGCGATCGAACAATAATATATAGACATAAGATGAAGATGAATCAAACACCAAATTTACGCGGTTCAATCGTAAAGACCTACATCCATGGGGATAGCAGCGATGAATTTCACTATAAATCAAGCAATACAAGAAGATTACACACTCGAGTCACTCAAACACTCACTCGGTATTTCCCAAGCCCCAATTACACCCAATAACACACGCAGTGTTTAGCTCCGAAATTCCTCAAGAAATAATATTTCAATCTCACAAAAGAATTACACGCAAATCTTATCACAAGATTTAATTGGCTTGAACACTAAATCTTCTTGGATGTAATTCACGGACAAGAACGACAAATAAAATCCCTCCCAAGCACTCGAAGATGAGATGACGCTTCAAGACCAATTCTTCATGATCAACTTTCACCACCCACGGCCACAAGTCTATATACCATAAGTGAGACCTTTATTCTTTTGCCAACTTCTCATTGGATTTTGTTTCCTATCTTGCCTGACACTCACTTTAATCCCAAGATGCAAATCAAAGTCAACACCAAACTTTCTTATTTTATTGTTATTTTGAACGATTTTAACCAAAACATATTTCTGTATATTTTAAACAAAATCAAAGTCAAAGTCAAAGTTGGACTTTCCTATTTCAGCGGTCAAATTCTCCAACGCAAATTCGAATTTTTGGGAAGTTAATCTTCGGATCTTCTTTGCTCGATTTCAAACGTCCGCAAAATATCCGATTCAGAATGTTCAGACTTTCGCATTGGACTCAAACTCAAGATATATTTTAATCAGGAGATTCAATTTTCATCTCCGACTTCAGAAAAATGACTTCCCTTGAACTCTATATGAATGAAGACCCACAGAGTTTTCACAAACCAAAACATTCTCCTTGCCCATATCAGCACATCAGCTCCTTAAACCACTGCCCATTGCAAAAGTTCAAGCAATCGAAAATGAATATTCAGGTGATTTCGAAGGAGACAATTATGCCATCCTCGGCAACTCCTAGTCCAGTCCACACCTACAGATTCTCTCTTTTACACCAGCTTGCTCCTCCATTCTATGTCCCTGTGGTTTTGTTCTATTCCGCTCCTGACCCTGAACAAGATTTCGATCACGTGAACATCTATGAGAAGCTGAAGACTTCCCTATCAGAATGTCTGAGCTGCTTTTACCCATTGGCTGGTCGGAGCAAGGGAGATGAGCACGCGGTTGACCTCGGCCAAGGAGCAGTCTTCGTGAGAACTCGTGTTAATGCTCGACTCGCCAAACTCCTTGCAAACCCAGAACTGAAATTGGTACAGCAGCTTCTCCCACTGGATCCATATAACATACAATGTCAAAATGCCCTCGTCACTGCCATACAGCTGAACCTGTTCGACTGTGGTGGGATAGGCATTGGTGTCTGTATCTCTCACAAAATTGCAGATGGCGCGACACTTTCGACTTTCCTAAGTTCTTGGGGGGCCATTTCTCGAGGCGCAAGTAAGTTGGTCTCTCCATATCAAGACACGACCACAATATTCCCACCTAGAGAGTTCCGAGTCCCTCTGCCAAACAATTTGATCAAAAAAGAGAAGATAGTCACAAAGAGGTTCGAGTTTGATTCGGCCAGCTTAGCCGCTTTGAGAACCAAAGCTGGCGATGGGTCGACATCTAAAAGTCCAACTCTTGTTGAAGCCGTGACCGCTCTTATATGCAAAGCTGCCATGAATGCTAGAACTGAAATATCGGGTAACGGAAGGTCCTCAACCGATATCGCATGTGGTAAATTTAAGAGGAAGAATGAACCCTCCTCTGCCCGATCACTCTTTTGGCAATATCTGGAGATTCGCCACTGCAACCATTAAGGAGGAAGAAGATGATGCAGAACTGCACGTTTTGGCGGATCACTTGAGGACGGCGATAAGGAAGATCGACAATGATTACGTGAGGAAACTTCAAGGTGAGGACGGATTCCACTGGGCCTGCGAATCTATGAGAGAAGTGCACGAACTGATGTATAAAGGAGACGTGGAGTCCTACAGGTTCAGCAGCTGGGTGAGGTTTCCCTTTTACGAGACCGATTTCGGATGGGGAAAACCAGTCTGGGCGTGCATTAGCAGCGTCCCGATAAAGAACGTGGTGATATTGATGAGCAGTTGGTCCGGAAACGGATTAGAGGCATGGGTGACACTGGATGAACAAGAGATGGCCAAATTTCAAAGCGATCCTCTGCTCCTGCAATTTGTTTCTCTGCACTCTATGTCTCCCAAAATCTAGTAGTATTATCACAGGCTTGGCTTGTTTATAGCACTTTGTAGAAAATTTGCCTGCATGTAGATCTGGAACCATAATATGCAATCTGTAGGAAGATTTTGATGTAGCTGTATACTTCGGATGATTTATTAGCTTATAATCTATTTTTCTCCATTGATGCACATTTACCCACATCCTCAGCTCCACAGTGGGCCAACATGGCAACATTTCAATTTCTGCATACCAGGCCCATGTCCCTCCTTCAGAGCTGTAGTAGCTTTCCTGAACTCAAGTTAAGATGACTTTGTAGGAAGAAACCAATTTTGAGAAATTTTGGATTACACCTAACTCATTGTGCCTGATAAACTATCATTCACTCATTTCAACTAGAATTAACAGATTTTTGCACAAAATGTGACTGGCCTCCCAATGGACTGACCCTCGTACGCCTTGAGCCTTGGAACTCACATGACTCTAAATAAAATGTTGCAGTAACGTGAACAGCCAGTGTTTAAGACTCCAAGGACTACTAGCTGAGGCAATTCCCATAAAAAAAAAGGAAACAAATAGCTGAGCGCAACCAGGGTTGTGCTCTTTCATTAACTGATCAAAATATTACTTAGTCTGCCATCTTTTTTCTTGCCAATAAGAAGATGGCTCCATGTGCTCTGATTGATTATTTTGGTTTTGACTTAGGAGCCTACCAAAGTATTTCAAAGAAGGATAATCTTGATTAACCTAAGTTAAATGGAGCCTCTACCATCCTTGCTTAAAAAGCCAATATGAAACTTCATACACCTTAAAGTTCTTAGGAGAAAAGAGAATTTGTTGAGGTCCTTATACTCATTATGCCTAGCATTTAATATACTGGATATCACCTTGTCAATATCTCAAATCCAGAATGGGTTCTATTTAGTGCTGTTAAAACCAAAAAGTAGCCCTCGTGGGCCGCCCTTTGCCGATAAAGCCCATAGGCTTCATTAATTGATTGGCAAGTAGGCCTGAAGGAGATTCGCGGTCACCGACAATTCGGTATCGTCGATAATTTGGGAGGGCAAAATTGACAAGTCACCGAAGTGCTCATTAGCGACAAAATTCAACCGTTTTACGTAAAAACACAATGCAGTTATTGAAGGCATTCAGAATGACCACTATGGCGGTTACCTACTCAGTATTGCAATAAATACCCACCAAGGGATTGTTGTAAAGGGACAGAAAAAATCACTACAAACGAGACTTATGTTGCTTTTCATATTTGCGTCACAGTTTTCTTTTATTCGCTTTTGGTCTGTTTAATTGCTTGAATTTATTATCTCCTTTATCCATAGTAGTAGCCATTTGAATATCGCGTTTTCCTTTCCGAGTCGATGTAGAACCCAATACAAACAAAAAAGCCAAAGAGCCAAATTTCAATGAAAGACATTTCGTCGAATATCATTCTCGGCGGAACAAGTGCATAATTGGAATGGGCACCTGAATCGAATCGAGAATCTTTTGTCAGACTATCGTTCTCTTCTTTCTTTCCTTGAGCCTTATGGAGTAAGACATGAATTTCTCACTTCATGAAAGCTGTCTAGCAGTTCCAATTTTATGACATTTACTTGTGTACACTACATGGAAGTAATTGCCGCCGTCGGTCACCTTATCAAGACCACTGTCTAGCATGTCCATTGATGAAAAACCTGATCAGGCTGGAAACTTTTTTTCCTCGGCACTGACTGACATTGATGTAGGAGCACGCCAGACTAGTCTTCTTTGCAAGGATTGCATTTTAATCCAACTATCTAATTCAAACAGAAGTCACGCGTGAAACCACGGATCTGAGCAGCTTATGACTATTCCATAAAACTTGGATTGCATATCTCTGGTATGGGTGCGCACTGGCCAAGAAAGCTTCAAAGAGAAGGATCAACCTGGGTTGTGTTCATTCTCATTCTGGAGATATAAAAAAACTCTTTAGAACTCGTATCAAGAGCTCCTCCCGGTGCATATGTCTTTTTGGATTAATACCACAAAAAATTCCAAACTCGTATATCGATGACAAATTTACTGTAAACTAATTTTTTTACTATCAAAAATCTCAAACCGTTACATCTTTGACAAATTTACCCCAAACGGGTACATTTATGACAAATTTATCCACTTTTAATTTTCGTTAAATTTTTATTTTAAATGGTGAGTTAAATGACATATAACAATTGATTAGTGCACCAATTTGGAATTCTACTCTCCGTTTGTCACAATTATGCCAGTTTTATAATTTTTTTGTGGTATTAATCCAATTTAATAGATGATATATTTGTCATAAATGTATCAATTTGAGGCTTTCAGTGATTAACCAAATTTGTTTGAGGTAAATTTGTCATAAATGTACTAATTTGAAGTTTTCTATGGACATTTAGAGTAAATTTATCATAGGTATACCAATTTAAGCTACGTTTGGCAGTCGGGATAAAATTCGGGATAAGATATAATTTATTATATCATACGTTTGGTCCACGCTCAAGATAGGATAAAGTCGGATATAAGGGAGATATAGACAGAATAAAATTATCCCATCGAGGAGATAGGATAAAGGTGGATAGGATTTCTAATATCTATAATAGGAAAGTTATTTTTTCTCAAATAACAAACTTATTAAATTAACAAAACCGAAATTATATTTCAATATAAATAATATTTGAATTCTAATTTAAGAAATTAAAAATAATAATAATAATTTATTTTTAATTAATCTTATTTTAATTTATATATTCAATTTTAATTCTATCTTATAATAAACATTCAATCTATAAATTAAATATTTATATTTCTTATATATTTTAGGTATTTTTGTATTTTAATTATGTTAGTACAATTTACTATTTGATAAAATTTATTAAAGAATTATGAAAGGGGAAAAAGAAATAATAAATAATATAATATAAAAAATAGGAAAAATAAAATAAAAATAAATTAAGGAATAGTGTTATGAGAGATTTTCACCATTTCCGTTTATGAATATTTAGGTTCATTTACAATGATATGCTGTTTATATCAAAAAAAATATACATGATATGATGTGAACATATTCGACTTTAATATTACGATTCACCAAACAATGAACGGAATATAAAAAAATCCCAGAATTTCATATCATATCCTATCCACTCCTATCCCAATTAAAAATCCGGACGACCAAACATAGCCTTAGAGTTTTTTTGGTGATATTAACCCTTTCTTTTTCCATTCCAAGAAAAAAAAAAACTACTGTTTACAAATGTAAAGTGTAGGCGAGAGAATGTTTTTGGAATGCATGGCAAGGACACATAAAACCTGCTGTCCCGAATTTCACTCTGTTGGTTCATCTTTCAATTCATCATCACATAAAATTGATATACATAAACGGATATGAAGGGTTTGGTTAAAAAGTACCCATAAAGCGATAATTTCGACCATCAAAGAATATGCATTTTAAGAACGTTACTCACTTCATGTGAAAAAAAATTACATTTCGGAGTATAATTAATGACGAGGCTTAAAACTCAAGATCACATAAGTTGATCAGGACTATAAAGTGAAGTCTCGAACAATCAAATGCCTATTGGGAGAGAGAAAAATATTGTACTTGAATGCGAACAATGTGGTATTTGTCTATGTTTATTGCAATTCCTCACTCAACCATATACTATTATAATAATGATAATGATATGCAATATCAAGTGATAACAAAATGAAGCTAAAGTACCATAATTTTTAAATTTGGATTTGGGGAGGACGTTTCAGTCAGAGGATAAATAGATTGAGGTTCGATAAGGATAGTTTCCGAAGGCATGTACGAATCAACTGAATGAAGAATTGTTGTAGGCATGAACGCGAAGTTATTGTCGTTGAACGGAAGAAGCCCCAGAGAAGGGCGGCAAAGGGAATTGACTAAAGGTGGATTTAAACAACCTTTCCACTTGCAAATACATAACCTCGAACAAGTTCATTAGTAGTCTAGTTGTGCGAGGGAAAGCAGGGCTTGACAATCCAAAACTTAATTAAAGGTATTGAAGCTAGAACTGAGAATCACGAGCTTGGTCCCTAACTTTATTGGGAAATCGATTTGCACAACAAAAATCTGATCAAGGCGTCCTGGTTTTGTAGCCCAATAGGCTCTTCAATAGTGAAGTCAACCTTGTGTTGGGGTTTCATGAATCATATATAGGTAAAATTAACAAAAATACAGTGAAAACAAAGATAATTTATTTTATACATGATTCTTCGAAAGTGTTGTTCTGCATTTTAATAAATAAAAATCTGATTATAAAAAGGGAGTTAAGCGAATTACGTCTCGAAACGCGCTTTAAACAAATTGGTTCGGATGTTCTACAATTCGAGCCCTACAACGTCGGACCTCTAATTCAGACACACCAACAATGGACGTCGAATGGAAGAGAGAACTTTCGGATAATCACCACTATGATCATACTAGCAATCTCTGGAGACAATCCTCTATATCCTTGATTTTTTTAGCCACGGCCCAAATGAGAGAATTCATTTTCTTTCTTGTGTACGAATACACAAGAACACGCACACATTTTTCTTTCTCGTGTACGAACACACAAGAACATGCACGCCCTTTTTCTTTCTATATGTTTTGCAACCATTCCTTAATACTCTTTTTGCGGCACTTTTAAAACTCTCTCGAATCAGCAACGGTTGCTGATCGAGGGAGCAACCGTCGCTAATCCACACGCACGATCGCACGATGCTCCGTGCATATCGTGCATAAACGGTCAACCGTTCATGCACGATGCTTATGCTTCGTGCATGATGCTTCATGCATGAACGGTCAACCGTTCATGCATGAAGCTTCCCAATTAAAAACGAAAAATGCACATTGATTAATTAATTAATTAATTAAATGAATAAATAAATAATGAATCAATCCCCTTAAAAAAATAAAAAATAAAAATGACATAATCTTTATATGTACATTTGGAATACATTAACATATATTCACTTTGGGCATGCGTGTGCATCATATGTATGTAAGCTCATGACTATAATACAAATTAAACTAAATCTCATTTAATTTAATTTCAAGTCGACATAATTCGATTGCAATAATTGCAAACACATTTATAACATTATTTCTCTCTTGTTCCATATTATCCTAATTGTTTATGGTGTGTGACATCCCTAGGTTCATCACTAAGCTGGTAGTAAGACTTGTACTAACATATTAGTACTCTCAAAAGAATTAATTATCCTGATTAATCTTTGGGTCCTACAAGCCATTATTGACATCTAGCAATATGTCATGGCTACCCAGATAGTGTCAATGCTTTAAGAACATAATGAATCTGTCAATTTTGGCTACAGTGTAATTCAATCCCTCTTTCTTACTATATCCCGATCAAACAAAGATCATGGAATATATATCAAGTCACCAATTCGATCATATGCACAAATCTAATTGACATGCATTTTATTCGAGATATAAACAATTTATTCTCGGTTACAACCCCGGTCGAGAATTTCAATGCATTGTTATAATCAAATTGCATAGGACATCATTATTATACCTTGCAATTAACAATGAGACAGATTCCATATTATGTACACGTGCAACTTCATATATGAACAAACTATGACCATCGGGTATAAAGACGGATCAACGACCCGGCATTATGTGCACCCGTGAACCATAGTTATTCGACACACAAGTTAACACTGTGCCTCAGGTCTAAGGATTATTTACACAAGACCAAAGCATGAACAATTAGACATTGAACACGCTAAAAGCTTCAATGTCGCTAATCGTTCCATATGCATCACGTTCAGTGAACTTGTCTAATATAAGCACTCGTGTTCTTAACTCAAGCATCACAATACCCAATGACTTGTGACTCATCATTCTCTTAAGTATCCAATACTTAATCGTGAAGTTATGAACACACCGGTTTCAATAAGATTATTAATATCCACTCAATAATCCATCGACCGAGAACGATTTAAAGATTCAATCTAACTATAAACCCGTCACATAAATTCTTAACGTCTCAAGAATAGGTTTAGTTGCAACCAATCTTATGGAATCATTCATAAATATAAAATAATTGGACAAATGAATGAATACGTCATTGCCATTAATTAAATAATATTAATGATAGTACAACTGAAATCCCTAACATGTAACTATTGCATAATAGCTTTAGGGCATACATCCAACACCTTGGACATGAAGAGAATTTTCAGGAGAGAGACTTCGAACTTAAAGATGAGTATGATGAATTATAAAAGAGAAATGAAGAGAGAATATCTGAAATGTCGTTATCGAAAATTGAAGAAATGGTAGTCCATGGATGATAGATGGCGAAAGGAAATGACAAATAGCCTCTGCACCGTGTCAAGAACCAATGCATTTCTAACCTTTCACATTGTAGTAGCATGTTATGTACCCAATAAAAAATCGATTAAGTGTTTTTTGTCGAGATAAATCTATTGCCTAGTTATGTGTCTCTGTCAGGTCGAATATTTAGGGCTACTTGTCAACTATGTAATGACGCATCTCGTGGGCCAAATCCGTGAAATAATGCGAGTTTAAAGGTCTCTTCAAATGAGCACGGGAAAGAACAAAAGAAAAGCATGGCCTGGGAAAGCCGTCTTTTGACTTTTCTAAAGTATTCGCCCTCTCCGTTCACGCTAGGGGATAATAATATTCATATATTTAGCAAGCGTGTAATTTGATTAAAGGGGCCTAACTTTCAATTGGACCAATTTAAAAGGGTGTCATGAGCCAAAACCATGTGGAAATAGCGTGAGCTTTATTCAATCCTAATCAACCTAAAATGCAGTAAATTATGTGCATAAGGTGCAATATGCTTATCCACATCGAAGAAATGAAGCTTTCCTTCATGTAGCATGCAGATCCCGAATGAAGTCGGAAAGCTTGAGAATCGGAGGAGCTATGACTTATGTCACATCAAATGAAAAAGAAGTGCAATTAGCTAAAATACATCCCCATTGAGCATATTAATGTTTACGAGTACTTGATGAATGATGCGACCATGCCAACTAAGCTAGGCAAGATGTTTTGTGTATCGTCCCGGGAGGACTTATCTATAATTAGTCAATCCCATCTATATCGTCGCGGTTTGAGTACCAGGAAAATATAATTCAATCTTTTTACATTAGTAAAGAGAAATATATACGCCAAACTAGTTTGTTGAGCAAGATATTATCGCATAGCCGTTAGATTGTCTCGAGTGATCTAGTGATTACGACCGACTTTATTAGTTTGGGGTCGCATTCTCAATTTCCATAAGTTATCACTATCAAAAATTGAATACAAGCTATTCACTCACCAATTTTCCACCATCATCTTCTTCATCACGGAAAAATTCTTGCCCAAATCAGTACATCAACTCCTGAAAGCCGCTGCCACTGCAATGTCCTAGCAATCAAACAGGAAGATATAGGTGATTACCAAGGAGATGATCCGTTTGTCCTCGGCAACTCCTAGTCAAGTCAAAAAACCTATAAAATTTATCATAGGTGTAACAGTTTGAAGTTTTTAATGGTTAAAAAATTACTTTGAGGTAAATTTATCATAAATATACTAGTTGGAGGTTTTTGATGGTAAAAAAATTAATTTTTGATAAATTTGTCAAAAGTGTACCAATTTTAGGTTTTTTGTGGCATTAATCCTAGTTTTTTAAGTAAATTATGTGAACATACTTAATCAGTAAACAACTTTACATGAATGTTTTGTTACTTTCTAAGCTCTATGAAATATTGTCCAATGCTGTAAGTTTTTTCAGGGAAAATCAAACTTTTTCGGGGAGTCCGCTTACACCGGCTGATTGTCTCGAATGCTCTCGAGATATGTCTTCCGATGGCGTGTTGGTGGCTCAACTGGAGATTTGTTTAGTCTAAGACAAGCTCCAAATAAAAAAGTGCTGGTTGGTGGGTGAGCGTAGCTAGAAGAGACCAGATTTGCCATAAAATACGATTAATTGCTCGAATTAAATAGATGAGAGGGTACAGCCTTCTTGTCTCCAAAAATGTGACGACAATACAGAGGGACAGACTACGGATTAAGATCACCTCGGCAGTATGTGGGTAAGGTTAAATGCATGTCTCCTGTCCCACATCGCTTAGGAGGGAGTTTTTAGGAGGGAGTTCTAAGCTAGTTGATAAAGCTTGGGTTCTCCACTCTATATAATGTATTTTAAAGCCGTGACAGCCAAAAGCCCAAAGCAAACAATATTACATAATGGTAACTCCTCAAATCCTTGCAAAAAAACTGGCCCATCTTTGCAAACATTGTTTTCTTGCAAGATTTGTCCTGTGGCTGCTATATATATGCACAAACACGAGGAACTCACCAACAACCTCGTATAAACAACCTAAAAGAGCAAGAGTTTCAGCATAAGTTCTTGTTGCTCTCATTGAGAGGAGAGGATGGAGATTGCGGTTGAAATAACCTCTAGAGAGACCATTAAACCGTCTTCTCCGACCCCGGACCACCTCCGCCACTACCGACTCTCATTCCTCGACCAAATTTCCCCGCCAGTCTATAACCCATTTGTCCTCTTCTATACCCCACAGAATGAAGGTGATCAATCCAACATAGATGACTTATCCAGCAAGCTAAAAGCTTCCTTATCTATCATTCTCACACATTTCTACCCTTTGGCGGGCCGCCTAAGAGGCAACGTCTCAATCGAATGTGACGACGCGGGAGTGCCCTACTCCGAAGCCGTAGTCAAGTGCCAAGTTTCCGAGTTTACTGAGAATCCAGACCCACGAGAGCTAAGGAACTTGGTTCCTTTCGTTCTTGATGCCAGCGACGAAACAACCCTTGGTGTCCAATTTAATAGATTTGACTGTGGTGGAATCGCCATAGGAATATGCATGTCACACAAGATATCGGATGCGCTATCCTTGCTCACGTTCATCAATATGTGGACCGCCGTTTGTCGGGGAGAAGAGATCGTAGCGCCTCCTCAATTCCCCTCAGCCGAGCTGTTCCCGCCGAAGAACATATTGGGTTTCGAACCGAGCACGGGGATTATCAGAGACAACATAGTTTCCAAGAGATTCATTTTCAAAACCGACAAGATAGAGACACTCAAGGCTAGGTATTCCAAAGAAATGGACCTCGACCGAAATAGACCCCCTTCGCGCATCGAGGCTTTATCAACCTTCATCTGGAGCCGCTTTGCTTGGTCAACTAGGGTCTATTCTGAACCTAGCAAGAAATGTATCGTCCTTCATGCGGTGAACTTGCGGACCAAGTTCGATCCTCCGTTACCGCAATATTCCTTCGGGAACTTCTACCGGGTGGCAGTCACTTCCTTGCAATTGGACTCAGGGAAGGAGTGCTACGGGCTTGTGGCTAAAATGAGGGAGACGTTGAGGGGAATCGATAAGGGGTACGTGGAGAAGCTCCGCGACGGGAAAGAGCACTTGGACTTCATCAAGCGGAGTGCCGAGGTATACCTCAAAGGACAGCTACTGGCGATGAACTTCACCAGCTTGTGCTGGTTCCCAGTGTACGAGTCCGATTTCGGCTGGGGCAACCCGACATGGGTCGGATCACCAGCCCTAACTTTCCAGAACCTTGTGGTCTTCATGGACACCAAGTCGGGTGATGGTGTGGAGACATATATAAGCTTGAGGGTCGAAGACATGGCTGCTCTGGAAAGCGATGAGGAGTTCATGGAATTTATGATTTCTCCAGGAAAAGAACACATTGCAGAGTGAATGTTGTAGAGATTGTATGCTTATCTGGGATTGGCCTCCACTGGTGCTAAGCTAGCATAAGTCGTGACTGTTGAACCTTAGGTTTGTGACAACGCACTTTGGCTTATTAAGATCTGAATGATTATGATGTTAGAGATTGATCCATTGAACGAATTTACAAGCACGTTTAATCATTTGAAAATGAGTTAAGTCTCGTGGATGACCAGCAAGTACAGAGAGTTGCAGAAATGTATCTACTTTATACTCTTCTCAATTAAAACACCAATATATATTAATACGAGTAACCCATACAACCAGCAGCTATAGCATCCGCACAGAGCAAATTCATGAGAGGAAAGGGCGGAAGAAGAGCCCAACTACGAGACAAAGGAGTTCTATTATGGGCCTTGTAAGCCCAGTCGCTACCGCGTTTGCCTCCCTTCGACAGAACCCTAGCGAGAGATTAGAGAAAAGGGTTAACAGGAAGGCTGCCTCAGAGAAGAGAGCGCGATCCGTCCATGGCGGCTGTGTCCGACGATTCAACGTTTCCACCAGAGTGAGATTATCAGATTCCACCAGGAGCTTTGCATTTTGGAGCCCCTGATCAAGAAGATGCCGAAGCATCAAAGAAAGGGCTTGGATCTCTACCTGCATAGCGGAGGACGCAGCTACGCCCTTGGAGAAACCATCAGTAAGTCTGCCCTGGTGATCCCTGCAAATACAAGCTATTTTGCCTTCATTGCTCCCCTGTTGATAAGATCCATCAATATTAATCTTCAGAACCCCTGGATCTGGGGGACGCCAGAGATGTTCCTTATTTTTGACCGAGAGAGCCTTTTGTGTGCAGGATGGCATAGACAACCGATCGACCTGGGTATGAGTCAGTGCTGCCTCTGCAACCTGGATCGGATTTGGAAAAGTTCCTCTGAAAAGGAAACCATTCCGAGCTCGCCAGATCTGCCACAGTACATTAGAGATAATCGCCAAACGAGGTAATCGGTTGCTATTTCCTACAGTGAACACAATCCATGAATCCAGACGCTGGATATTGTTGGGATTAATGGGGATCCCGATCTGGGGGTGAGACCACATTTTCGGAAGACAAGATGTTCTAAAGTTTCTAGTAGCAACAAGGGCTGTCAATAATATGTCTTAGTGATTGCTGCAAATGGACCGAGAAATATGCGGATCTTAGATATAAGTCGCGCCAAAACCAGGTTTTGATACGATGTAGAAGCACCGCTGTTGGAATACCGTGTAGTCTTTGTGATTTGCCTTGATTAGTAGAGTATCTGTCCATATGAGTGCATCTCTGGTGAAGGTAGGTCTGATCTGAATGTCTATGATTTGTTGAATGATCGGCAAGTCGAAAAATTTGTGCAGTAAATCTATCTTCCATGAGCTGGTAGACTGATCAATAAGATCAGCTACTAGTAGGGGTTCTTCTTGGGCCTTTGGTCCACCTAGAATGCCCATAGGTAGCCATCTATCTTCTCTGATGTTAATGCATTTTCCATCCCCAACTGACCAACGAACATTGGTTATAATGGCTTCCCTCCCGCTCAAGAGACTCTGCCAGCCCCAAGATGGGCGAGAGCCCTTGACAACTTTAAAAAAATTGGAGGAATGAAAATATAAACCTCTAAAAAACTTTCCCCATAAAGATAAAGGTTGTTGAAGAAGGCGCCATGCTTGCTTGCCAAGCATGGCTTGATTGAAACTGATCAAATCTCTAAAGCCTAAACCCCCTACTTCCTTTCGGTTCTTTAGCTCCTTCCAACACTGCCAATGAATTCCAGACTTGCTTGTGTCATTGTTCCACCAGAATTTAGCCATACGCTATTCTATAACTTTGCATAATGAAATAGGAATCTTAAAAACAGACATGGCATATTGAGGAATAGATTGAATCACAGTCTTAAGCAAAACTTCTTTCCCTCCCTTAGATATGAGTTTCTCCTTCCACCCCTCCAATTTCGCCTGAATTCTACTCAGAAGCCAAGAAAACATATCCCGTTTAGAGCGTCCCCAATCAGTAGGTATCCCTAAATACTTACCACATCGCTGTAAAATAGGTACCCTTAATTCACGAGCCAAATTTTCCTGGAGAGAAATAGGACAAGATGGACTGAAGAAAATTCCAGATTTGTTTCGATTGATAGTTTGTCCAGTGGCCAGACAATACTGGTTTAATATATTAGATAGATTCTGGCACTCCATCAAGGTACCATCAAGAAAGAACACAGCATCATCAGCAAAAAATAAATGTGATAAAGTAGGACACCATTGATTCAACTTAATGCCTTTGAGTAAGCCCATATCCATAGCATTCTAGATTAGAAAGGATAATAGATTGGCAATGAGAATAAATATGTAAGGGGATAAAGGATCACCCTGCCGAAGCCCTCTTGTGGGATGAAAAGTCTGTAAATACTCACCATTCATTTTAACGCACAATGTTGTTGTTGAGATGCACTGCATAATTAACTGGACCCAGTAAGAGTGAAAGCCTAATCTGAGTAAATAATCCTGAAGAAAATCCCATTCAACACGGTCATACGCTTTCTGCATATCTAATTTAAGAACAGCTTGAAAATGGCGCTTCCTTCTTCTGGTCTTAAGCTGATGAATGACTTCCTGGACTATTAGAACATTGTCTTGAATCTGTCTTCCGGCAACGAAAGCACTTTGTTCCTCAGAAATTAAGATAGGCAGCAGAGGTTTGAACCTATTAGCAAGCACTTTAGAAAAAATCTTATAAGAATAGTTGCACAAGCTAATGGGACGATACTGATCCAAGCTTTCTGGGTTTGGGGTTTTGGGAATCAAAGTAATAGCAGTTCTATTTAAAGCTAAAGGTAATGATCCAGAATTAAAAAATTGCTGAACTGCCCTAAAAATATCCACTTTAAGAACATCCCAATGAGATTGATAAAATAGTCCATTCAAACCATCCGGACCTGGGGCTTTTGAAGCACCTAATTGAAATGTAGCCTCTTTAACTTCTTCAATTGTTACCTCTGCTAGAAGCATTGCATTCATTTCTGCATTAACCACCTATGGACACTGCTGTAAAATCTGTGCATAACAGCGAGGGCCTGAAGTGGTATAGAGCTGTGAAAAATAATTGGTAGTCATGTCTTTGAGCTCTCCAGGATCCCTAACCCATTGCTGATGTTCATCACGCAATACATTAATACGATTACGTTGTCGTCTTTGAAGTGTAGTGGCATGAAAGAATCTAGTATTGCGATCTCCCCATTTTAACCAATTTATCCGAGAACGCATCGCCCAAAATTGCTCTTCCCTCTTCCATACTTTGTGAAGTTCCTCTTTTAAAATTCGTTGCCGTGATTGATTCGATGAAGTAGGATGCTGATTTGTCATAATTTCTAACTGATGTTCTAATTCAATTGCCTGTTGTCGGTTATGGGAGAATTTCTTACGACTCCAAGTGGATAAAGCAGCAGCAACTGCGCGAAGCTTGGTTGAGTGAGGAGAGTCCTGCCTCGAAACAGAGTGCCAAGAGGTTTGAATGACTGAGCGACAATCAGGATCTTGATTCCAGAAAGCTTCAAAGGTAAAGTGCCTCTGTCGTCTAGCCGCACAGGGTATAGTGTCTAATACAAGTGGACTGTGATCTGATCCTACTGCAGGAAGAGCTAACACTTGAGCATTCGGGAAAGTGACACGCCATTCAGAAGTACATAAAGCCCTATCAAGACGCTCCTTCACCAAAGCTTCCCCATCTCGGTTATTGGACCATGTGAAAGCGCAGCCATGAGTAGGGAGATCCAACAAGCAACAATCATTGAGAACATCTCGAAATGAGGACAGACGGTAAGAGTCAGCAGGCCTAGATCCCATTTTCTCCCAACGGTTTAGAATCTCATTAAAATCACCGAGGCAAACCCAAGGTAAAACATTATAACTGCTAAACTGCCTCAAAGTCTGCCAAAGATACTGACGCTCATGAAAAACTGCAGGTGCATGAAGACAAGTAATCCGCATGGTTCTGCCCGCCGAAATATCCTAGTAGATAAAGTCAAAAAGATGAGGATTGGAGGTAATATCTGTCAACCTTAAGCCATCATTCCAAAAAAGGGCTAAGCCACCCGCAGAACCAACAGGGCTGAACATTTGAAGGTGCAAAAAACGCAAGGTACGTTTCAGGCGGAATAAAACTTCATCGCCATTCTTCGTTTCCATCAAAAATAATAGGTCGGGCTTTTCTTTAGCCACTAGGGCTTTTAAAGCTTGGATTGTGAGGGGATTGCCCAAACCCTGACAGTTCCAACTGAGAAGTTTCATCTTTGAACAGGTGGCTGTTTAGGGCCAGCCACCGTCGCCCACAAACCATCTTCACCCTCCTCTACAATCGGCGTATCCAACAAGAGAGAATCATCATAAACTGCCGGATGTCCTCCAGGTATGTCATATGGAGTATAGCGTCGTGGTTTTTTAGCAGGGCCTATCTTACTACTCTGACGAGCACTTTTTCCTTTCTTTGCTTGAGGAGCCGAGGTCTGCATTTGCACTCCTTTTAGCTTCTCTTCAGCAGGAATTAGAGCAGTATTGATATTGTGGCGAGTCGAAGGAGCAGAGCCTGGGATATCATTACAACCCTTTGATATGATGGAAATAGCCTGCTGTGAATTAGCTGTTACTTTGGGGATAGGTGGTGGTAGAAGAGGGATAGGTTGAGCATTTGTGGGAGGCGTTTCAGGTATGGTTTCCTCCCACTCCTCCTCCATAGCTGATTGTTCATAATAGAATTTCCAGTAAGGGCTATATTGTTGTACTTCTGCTTTTAACCAGGGGCCATAAGGTGTTTTCCCAGAGTCAGCCATCATATTTTCCTCAAAAGGTACTGACGGACAGGAATCAGTGTAATGGCCCAATCGGCCATAGGAGTAACAGTAGTGAGGTAACCTTTCATACCTGAAATCCAACCAAAAAGTTTGATTTTTGAATTTGATTAGTCGACCCACCTTCAACGGTTCAGATAAAGCCAGCTCTACTCTTGCTCGGCCTGCTCTCAGAGTGGAACCAGTTACAAAATCAGATTTTACTTGCAAACATCACCTACCGTACTTACTGCCTTTGCGAATCATGTCATATGTACAACATTCTAAGGGAAAACCAATCACCTGGACCCAGAACGCACAGGTAGAGAAATCATAACAATGAAGAGGGGTGTTAGCTACCCAAGGTTTAAAATTAATAAGATGTCCCGAGAATTGCCAAGGTCCTGTTTCTAGGATTCTCTGTTTTTCGGATTGAGACCGGAATTTTGCTAAATAAATTCCCGCTTCTCGCTGCAGGATATCAACTTGCTCCGACCTCCATGCCCGCTTCAAGACCGATTGAAAAGCTTGGAAATTAAAGGAAGGATTGGAAGGGACTTTATCGATTAACGTTAACCTGCACTCCTCTATTGCTTCAGGTGCGGGTTCAACATGCCATTCTTCAATTTCCTTTTCTGAACATAATCGGCCCAATTTTTGACAGAGGGCAGCAACTCGAGATGCATCAGGATCTTCATCGCGAGCCATTACAAGGGTGGGGATGTCGGCTTAGAAGATCAAGGTCTTAAAAGAAGAAAATGGCGACATGCAGATGAAAAAACGAAAATCCCGTAAGGCAGGAAAAGAAATACAGCAAAGGAGACACTGAGGGGAGACTGGGTTAAGGTGTGGAATGTGGGTAAGCTATGCAGAGCCTGGGATTGAAGAAGAAAGGAAGATGATGAGGAATTGCAGCCTTCATGGCTACCGCAAGATGTTCGAAAGAAATAGGGTTGAAAGAGAAGAAGAATTCTACCCGGCTGATAGAGAGAAAACTCGACAAGACGAGAGAATTTTTAGTCACCGAAAAGCTTTGGACGTCATGTATTTACCAAAACTTGTTGTCTGTCATTCTCATGTTGGTGGTATGATTGTAAAAGAGTGATTATAAGAAATGAAATTGAGTTTGTTCGTAGTTGAGAATGTTTAATTGCAAAAACTAATAATGCAGATTCTTTTCACTGATTCTTTAGCGGCTATTGAGCAAAGTAAAAAAAAGGTCAGTAAATTCAAACCTAATTGATTTAATAAAGGTCGCTAACTTATTGAAAAAATTGGTAGACAACTAGAAATTGATTATCACTCAAATGAGAGTCGATAATCCAAAAGTAATTGGTAAGTCACTCTAACTTAGGTTGGTAATTTCCATAAGAGATAATAAATATGAAGGGTTACTATGTTAATGCTAATAAAAGTAGGAAATTATTACAAAATACGGTAATTTGGAAATTATCGAAAAAGAGTTGGAAAAGAAGTCTCCTGTCATTTTTTTTTTTTTATCAATAATTTCCTACCTGCCGGCACCTCATGAAATTTATCGGCACAGAAAAAAAAATCAGTATTTTTGGGCATGGAAGGATAGAATACTACTTGGTTGAAATGAGGGGAAACGCCGGGTGAATATTTTCTTTTTCGTCCATGCGAGCAAGAATTGGTCGATAACGTTGTTAAAATGGGTCTTCTTTCTTAAATGGGTCTAAATGGGTTATTTATAACAAATCCAAATGGGTTTCACAATTAAAAGGAACTTAAGTGGGTTTTTAAATGAACCATCTTTAACAGGGAATCGAAATCAATCTTTTTATATGTTTTCAGCCACAGCAGTCAAATTCTTTCTTAAAACAGTACAACAACCATTTCTTGATTTAATCGTTCGCCGATATCTTTTCTTATTACTCAATAAAAGAGAAAAAGAAAAAGAAAAAGAAAATTTATTTTAAAAATAAAATAAAAATAATTAAAAAATTATTTTTAAAATAATTATTTTAAAATTTATAAAAATTGTCCATTAAATTTATATTGTATAAAACTATTTTAGCAATACAATTTTTAAAAATATAATATATATAAAAGCTTGGAAGTATATTAATAATATAATCTTTAAAAAAAACATAGGAATAAGTTTTTCTAAATTTATTAAATATGAAAATATTTTATTAATATGAGTTGGGTCGGTATGGGTTGGGTATGGGTTGGGTCCAGCTTCCTCCCCATTGGTTGGTTAGTAAATATAAATTTCTATCAAACCTCTAACCCCACTTGATGAGCTTAAACCATCAAATTCTTACTTGGCGTTTCTAGAACTTTGATGAAATGTGAAGCAGGGCAACCTGAGGAGGTTCAATTTAGGCCTCCCACTTTAGAAAAGTGACTTTCCCTGAACTCTATATGAAAGAAGACAAGCAGAGTCTTTCGCAAGCCAAAACATTGTCTTTCCCATATTAGCACATCAACTTCTCAACCCACTGCCCATTGCAAAAGTTCTAGCAATCGAAAATGAAGATTCGGGTGATTTCGAAGGAGACAATCAAACCATCCTCGGGGACCCCTAGTCCAGTCCACACCTACAGATTCTCTCTTTCAGACCAGCTTGCTCCGCCATTCTATGTCCCTGTAGTGTTATTCTATTCCGCTCCTGAACCTGGACAAGATTTCGAACTTGAACATCTATGAGAAGCTGAAGACTTCCCTATCAGAATGTCTCGGCTGCTTTTACCCATTGGCTGGTCGGATCAAGCGAGATGAGCACGCCGTTGACCTTGGCCAAGGAGCAGTTTTAGTGAAACCTCAAGTTGATGCTCCACTCGCCAAACTCCTTGCGAACCCAGAACTGAATTTAGTACAGCAGCTTCTCCCATTGGATCCATATGACATCCAATGTCAAAATGCCCTCGTCACTGCCATTCAGCTGAACCTGTTCGACTGTGGCGGGATAGGCATTGGTGTCTATATCTCTCACAAAATTGCAGACGGCGTGACACTTTCAACTTTCCTTAGTTCTTGAGCGCCCATTTCTCGAGGCACAAGTAAGTCGGTCACTCCGTAACTAGACAAGACCACAATATTCCCACCTAAAGAGTTCCGAGTCCCTCTGCCCAACAATTTGATCAAAAAAGAGAAGACAGTCACAAAGAGGTTTGAGTTTGATTCCGCCAGCTTAGCCGCTTTGAGAATCAAAGCTGGCAATTGGTCGACACCTAAAAGTCCTACTCTTGTTGAAGCCGTGACCGCTCTTATATGCAAATCTGCCGAGGTGATTCCCAGAAAAAATGGAAATAAAATAGCCAAGCGCAAACAGGGTTGTGCTCTTTCATTCACTAATCGAAATATCTGTTAGTCTGCCATCTTTTTTCTTGCCAATGAGAAGATGGTTCCATGTGCTCTGATTGATTACTTTGATTTCAACTTAGGAGCACTACCAATGTATTTCAAAGAAGGGTTATCTTGACGTAGGTTTGCTTCTTGCGGAGATTAACCTAAGTTAAATGGAGTCTCTATCATCCCTACTTAAAGAGCCAATAATGAAACTTCATACAACTTAAAGTTCATGGGGAGAAAAAGAGAATTTTTAGAGGTCCTTGTACTCTTTTTGCCATGCATTGAATATACTAGGTATCACCTTATCAATATCTCAAATCAAGCACGGGTTCTTTTTATTATTTAACTGAAATGGGCACTTGAGTCGAACTGAGAACCTTTTGTCAGGCTATTGTTCTCTTATTTTGTTCCCTAAACCTTATGGAGTAAGACATGAATTTCTTGTTGGTTGTTTGTTTGTAAAACAAGTAAAAGGTGATTTGCCTTGTCCCACATGGGAAGTGATAGAGTTATGGAGTATGATGGAGGAAAGTAATATTCAAGTGCAAAAACAGTTAGTTGGGGGCAAGCACTTACTAATAGACCATCCATCTTATCACGTTAAAGAAGATAATAAGGCTTTTGCAAATACTAATAACACACGTGCAATTTCCATAATAATTATGTATGCCCTAGACACCTGTCATTTGTAGGGACAATAATTTTTACAGTTATAACGTTGAAGCTTGTAACCCTAGGGCTTGTAATGCTAATACTAATAGTGAAGAAATTGTTTAGTGTGACATTGTGGTTTTTCTCTTTTTGATTTTGGGAAGGATTTTCCACGCAAAAATTCTTGCTTGTTTTCTTCTCTACTTTTTCTCTTCATATATTCATGTTCCTAATAAAAAGTTGGAAGGAAATGGGCCACTTTATAAGTGTGAGCTTCTTCTAGTTTATTCAAAGAAATGAATGGATTGTGGGCTAAACCCCACAATACTCACATGCGGGCATGCAATTTTTAAGCACACTTAGCACTAATCCCTATTTATTATTTTTATTTCGTACGATTATCTCAAAAAAAAAATTAGTCAAAAGATTGTATATTTTCAAACAATATTTTAAGAAGTTATGAAATTCGAACTTATTAAAAATTGTATATTTTTTTATTATTATTTATTATTCTGAATTTTATATGTTTTTTCAAGATAACCTTTGAAAATATACTTGTTCACTTTGCAACTTTTCCTTGAGGGATACCTTTGTTCACTTTGTAATTTTTCCTAGAGAGATACATTTGTTCACTTTGCAACCTTTCTTAAAGAGTAGCCTCTATTAATTAAGACCAAGATAAATAGGGATAAGTACACTAATTGTGCCATAAGTTGTGTACGGCGCTCATTTTGGTGCCAAAAGTTTCCATCGGATCACTTAAGTGCCAAAAATTTTGAAAAACGATCACTTTGGTGCCATCGCCGATTTGGTTGGCCGGAAATCCGACGTGGCAGTTTTTTTATTAATTTTTTACGCCGACGTGGATCGCCGGAGAATACAATCAGCATACAAAGAACAAAACGATGCCGTTTACCGTTTTCCCCCAAATAAGAAACCCTAAATCCCCAATTCGACCATTTTGAGTGCATACTTCGATTTTCTCCCAAAGTTATCAGCTTGTTCTTGCAAATGGAGGACAAAAGCTTCAGCAGCGGCTCACATTCCTATAAGAAAAGCGAATTAGATGGTGAGTGTTACTGTTATTGTGGGTTACCGAGTCCGAGAAGAACATCTGGGACTCGGTTGAATCCCGAGAGAAGATTACATGGGTGTGGCAGATATAGAAAAGACTCGAAGTGCCAATATTTCAAATGGGTTGATAGGAAATTCTCTGATCGAGCGACAGAGGTGATATTGGAGTTACATGAAGGCCGAAATAAACCTCCACCTATGTTAATGGACGAGTTGGAAGATGTCGACTCAATGCAAGCTCAAATGAAGGGTTTAACATCTCTGGTGGACCATTTGAAGAGGGAGGTTTCCGGGGCTGAAAATTGAAAGAAACTTTTATCGAGCATTAATTGTGTTCTTACTCTCTTGGGTAGTTTATTCAAATGTAAAGTGAGTAATGACAAGAAGTTTGTATGTCTACCATAGTCGAAGACGTGGAATATGCACTTGTATTGGATTATTTATAAGTAAAATGTGTTTTTTGGTTTGCTGCAATTTTTGTAGAACTGCAGAATGTTTTGTTGTTGTAATCTATAGGTAGAAATGCAAGGTTGGACTTGGAATGCATTAGTTGTGAGCATTTAAAAATTTTATTGTTTAGTTGTGTATTATCAATGTTTGTTTTGGTTAGTTTTTGCTTCAAATATAATGGTTTGCAGCATTTTTTATTTGGTAATAGTTTACTGCATTGAAAGCTTTTGGTAATGGTTTGCTGCATTTTTTTATTTGGTAATGGTTTGCTACATTGAAAGCTTTTGGTAATGGTTTGCTGCATTTTTTATATGGTAATGGTTTGCTGCATTTTTTTATTTGGTAATGGTTTGTTGGTTTGCTGGTTTGCTGGTTTGCTGCAATTGGAAACCATGGCCGAAATTAAAGGATGGTGGCAAATTCACGAGTGACCATTTCAGTGCCATAAGTTGCAAATAGTGATCGCTTGAGTGCCAAGTTTTTATAAAAGTAATCATTCAAGTGCCAATCGCGATTACAAAGTGATCACTTATGTTGCACAAGTTTTTTAAAAAAGAACATGTTAGTGCCAAACGTCATATTCTAAATGCACCTTGTTCTTGCACCTTATTCTTGCACCAGTTGAGTTGCTAGTGCATCTTCTTGCACCAGCCCATACAGGTGTTGATGCAACAAGATGTACCAGCACCCAAAGTATTCTTGTAGCAGCACATATAATCAAAACCCCATAAATTCATTATAATCTACAACTTCAACCAACAACAGCAACATTGCAACAACAGCAACATTACAGTAACAGCAAAAATAAAATATACAGCATAACTGACTTGCTAGCATTCTAGCCGAAACCAACACAAGAGAAAATGAATAGTCATTCCAGTACTTGCCATTAACATTGATTGATTATTTACAAAAGAAAAGAAAAGCATGTCTAACTTCACTCCCCAATCATCGAAAGTTCAGCACTCTCTTAAAAAAAAAAAAAAAATAGCAATATGCAGGCAGCAACTACCATCAATGATATAATATCTAGCACACTCTTAAAAAAAGAAAATATGAAAGGAGATCATGTCCAGCATCACATAAAAATAGACCATGTCCAGCACCCTCCCATCAGTCAATATTGACAATACCCCGATCTCATTTTCCTCTTGGAGCTTTGAATTGATTCATAATCCGAGCACTCTTTCGAACTGGATGTGCAGGTTCTTTAATTGGGCTTTCTGTCACCTCATTTTCCTTTTCCTTGTTTTTGACGGCGGCTATTTTTGTTCTAACACGTGTCATGTGTTGGTCAATATCATCACTACTACTCCCAATCGTTGGTTGAGATGGAACTGGTGCTGGGTTCTTTTTGGATGGCTGTTTCACAGCTATACCAGTTGTCTTCTTCTTCTTTGGAGCACTCTTCTTTAGTTGCACCCTTGATTCTTGAGTTGGCCCACCTTAAGAGAGAAGTACCTCCGAAGTTCTCCCAAGCTACAAGAACATAATGATATTGTCAACCAAATGAATTAAAGTACAACAAATTAAATGCATGAGGCCTATAAATCTTACATTCAAAATAGTCATTCCAATACGTTCATCTGTGTAAATTCCATAATCATATTGTCTTAATCTTTTTCCAAGAGCCCCTTTTGTTCAATATGGTGCATCATTTTTAGCAACAACAATTCTTGTAGCAACCTCTGCAACTTGTGCAGTTGCTCGTCTTCTCACCTAAGAAACACATAACAAATGTAAATTTTAGCCCATAAAAGACCAAACACAGCGATGTACAACTTACAAGATTTTTTTTTCTTATTTGCTCAACAGTGGACTCAGTTGTTGTTGTTGCTGTCCTGCCCATTCCAATCCCTGTCCCTGCACTTGAGCCTACAATAGGGTCTTTTTCTAGCCCTTTAGT
Source organism: Eucalyptus virginea (assembly GCA_014182375.1). NCBI lineage: Eukaryota > Viridiplantae > Streptophyta > Magnoliopsida > Myrtales > Myrtaceae > Eucalyptus > Eucalyptus virginea. The sequence continues at coordinate 42,009,115 of CM024515.1, forward strand.
AAGCCTTACAACAATGTACTGTATTAGGATTATGACCAACTATAACGAATAATTAGACATCTGCTCATTTTCATGGTGGAAACAAATGGAGAAAACTTCTCAAATTACAAGTGCATAACAGAGGAAAAGCACAAGGAAAGTCAGTACACATAGTCAACCATCAAACTCTATTAAATCAGAACTGTAAAGTTACTGAGACAAAGAGGATACTTACCTTACAGCATGGCTTACTGTTTGCCCTTTAGTAGGCATTACAGCAGGGCCTTCTGTCCTCCCTTCAATAGGCCCAACAAGAAACTCTTCAGTAGGTCCTGTCTCTGACACTGAATCAGCCATTACATTTTGCTGTTGATGTTGCTTTTTCAGATCACAACCTTTCTTATTGTGCCCTTCCTTGCAACAATAGGAGCATTTCATCTTTGATCCAGTCCTACTCATCCTTTGACTTGATGCCTCTTCCTGTTGCATTCTTCGTCTCTTTTTTGACCTTCCTATTTGCTTCTTCAACGGTAAAGGTAGAGAGCTTTCATGATTTGTTGGCTCCCAAAATTTGCTGCTTCCGATAGGCTGCATCATAAATTGGTATGAAGCAATGTATGAGCTTTTTTTTGTACCAATCATGTAGGTAATCATCTGGGTTTTCTTGCTTCATCTGAATAGCACAAATGGCATGGGCACAGGGAATTCCATTCAATTGCCAGGCTCGACATGAACACTTTCTTCTATCCAGGTTGACAACATACTTATCTTGATTTTAAATAATCTCATATCCATTATCTCCATTCCAAACTAGATGGCAGAACCTACTAGCAACAATATTTGCATCCAATCTCTTCACAATCTTAGGGCCACAGTCTCTACTCCATTTTGTAGCATCATCTCTTTGCCTATGCAATCTAGTCATAACCATAACTCGAATATCATCAAGCATGCTGGTAATTGGTTTGCACCTAGCCTCTAAAATTCTACCATTGAAAGCTTCACTGAGGTTGTTATTAATGATATCGCATTTGAACTCTTCGCTAAAGAAGGCCCGACACTAGTGCTTAGCTTCTGTCTGGAAGAGTGCATCAAAACTTTCATTTGTCAGCTACAACAATCCTTGTTTGGCTAATCTGAAATCAGCCATATTCGTACTCTTTGCTATCTACCAGAACTGCTTCTGTAGCATATCTCCTTTGAAGTTCCTTGACTAGTTTGCATATATGTGCCTCGCGCACATTCTATGCTCAGCATGTGGCATCAACTCAGCCAATGCAGGAATAAGTCTCTACAAAAATTCAAACCAATAAATACAAAAATATGCAAGTTATTAATATTAAAAGGGAGTGAATTAATTGACAATGAAATTACCTTCTATTAGTTGCTCATGAATGCCCATCCTCCCCCATCGATTATCTCAAGGTCAGCCATTAATTTTTTGAGAAACCAGGACCAAATATCATTGTTTTCTATCTTTACCACCGCCCAAGCTATCATGAACATTTAATTATTGGCATCTCTCCCCACAGCAGCCAACAACTCCCCCTTGCATAAACCCTTTAGAAAGCATCCATCCAATCCTATAACTCTTCTACAACCAGCCAAGAAGCCCCGTTTGCATGCATCAAAACAAACATAAAATCTATCAAATCTAGGCCCAAAATCAGGGAGTGGCCTCTCTACAACCTCTAAATACCCTACTAGATAGGTTTTGAAACATGCATTCACCAGCATAATCTCATACATGTGTATATTCTTCCTTATACCCACCCTCAATATCTTCATCACCCTCATCTTAGCTCTCTTACATTGATTCCTCGACACATTAACCCCCACTTGCTCCTTCACTAACTATTGAAATTGAGGACTCTTGATCTCGGGCATTACTTTGATAGTATTGAAAAAATGCTTTGATAACCACACACTTGTTACCCTTTTATTATTAAAGATAATTGGACAAGTATGCTCCTCCTGAAAGGACCTAATCTGGAATGACCCATCCTTACTAAGCACAGCATAGAACTTCCACGAACAATTAGGTTGTGAGCACTTAGCTCTCACAAATTCATTCGTGTTTCTAATAAATTTAATGCTCCTCTGTTCACCAATTGAGTTCTTCACAACAGCTTCCTTGAACTGTTTGGCATCGTCAAATCTCATACCCACCGACAAAACAGGTTTATCAACAGTCGGATCATAGCAAGGGTACTTATTTTTTCTTCGAGGAGCAGGTTCTTCATCATCATTGTCAAGCTCATTTTCTGAACCGGCAACTTCATTGCCACAGCTTTCTTCATCTTCACTTCTATTACCCTCAGTTGGATCTCCATCCCTATTTACTGGCTCGGGCCTTTTGCTGAAGCTTCAAGTTTTTTTCTCAGAAATTTCCTTTGCTTTTGTCTTGACTATGCGAGTTCATTATCATCTTCGTCACTTGGGAAATTTACTAAAGCCAAACATTCATCTTCCGATTCACTAGATAAAGCAATTTCTCATTCTAATCCAATGAAGTCTTCATCGCCACATCTTCACCCAAATCTTCACCCAAGATTTCAAGACATCTCCCTCTTTGTTCATCTCTATCAATATGACTTATCTCCCTCTCATTTTGCCCTTCATCTAACCTAAACTCATCCTCGACCTAATTACTCGCTTGAACAGGATCCCTCACTTCTCCTCTTTCAGTGGTGGTCTGCTCATCCCCATCCTCATCCTCACTATAATACTCAACATATACCTTAGCTTCTAGCTTCTTCACCGTGAAGATAATGGTAAATGATATCCTTAATACCATTATCGTCATTAAAAAATCTCAACACATCATTCAATTCCTTCCCAGGAACACAGTAATGTAGTTTTTGCACTTTGCATCGTAAAAAATACACCAAATCCTTCAGAAAATCAATATATGATGGCTTCCAAACATTGACATAAATAGTACCTTCATTTCCACCACTATATTCCCAATCTTCAGTGCCAATAACAAACTCTCCACCATAGCAAACAATGACACCTACCTGATTCGCGTCCATGTCGATGATGCACCCAATGAAAAAAAGAAAAAGAGTCATTGTCGTTTTGTTGGAACCACATGAGAGAATCGGCAACTTCACATGTAGGTCATTGTCGTTTTGTTGTCAAGGAACAAATGCGACTAAAATCTCCCCAATTCGGTGCATTTACATAAACAAAAGAAACCGAATTAAATAAACAAAGTGAGGTCCCCATCACCCATTTTTCAATTCAATCGCATTCACATTCGGTCCCCTATAAAAGCAATCCAATTAATTAAACAAACAAATTCGGTCCCACCACTGTTTCCCTCCGAGTCAAGCCCCTCCGCACCCTATTTTTCTATTTGGTCCCCACAACAGAAAGCGAAGGAACGATGGAAGAATCAATTTTTCTATTCCGTCCCCATAAAAATGACATCCCCACCACTTTCCCCACTACTTTCCCCCTGAGTCGAGCCCTTAATTTGCCCTCCGTGCCCTAACTTGCCCGTCGGAACCCTAAATTTTTCGCAAAATTGATTCACGTAGAGAACATGACAAACCTGAATGATCGTGAACGACAGCGCAACTACAGCGGTGGGCGAGCGACGGCGGGCGAGCGAACGACGATGGGTGAACGACGGTGGGTGAGCGAGCTACGACCGACGTCGAGGAGAACCGTATACGAACCCTATTTTACTCCCTCTTCAGCGACATCGTTTTTTACTATGGAGCAATGCGGCGTCGTTTCTTATGTGAATCCATAGTGGATGGCAAGAAACGACGTCGTTTCTTACGAAGAAAGGAAAACGGCGTCGTTTTATGCTATCCACCGTGGACAATCTTTAGCCACGTTGATTTTTTTTTTAAATATAAAAGCCACGTAATCATTTTGGCCAGAATTTCTCGCCGGTGGCACCAAAGTGATCATTTTTTCTCCGATTTGGTACTTAAATGATTCGACGGAAACTTTTGGCACCAAAGTGCGCGCCGTACACAGCTTATGGCACCATTAGTGTACTTATCCCAGATAAATATATCGATTTGGCATAAATGTGAATCAAGTCTTTTTGAGTTTTTCTTTCCAAAAAATACAATCATGATTTCAATTGTTTCCCTAGAGAGGCCCTAGAGAAATATTAAAGTTGCTATCTAGTATTCTCAATCGAAACTTTATTGTATCCTAGAGGAAATTTGCTGATAACCATTAGCAACTTTGTAAGGCAAATTATTCTTTAAAGAAAGTAATATCGCACCTCAAAGTCTTATTCCGTTCTATCCAATTCGAAGGCAATATTTTCAACATTTCTCACTTCATGAAAGCTGTCTAGCAGTAAAAAAAAAAAAAAAAAAAAAAAAGCTGTCTAGCAGTTGCAATTTTATGACATGTTCTTGTGCACACTATATTTAAGTAACTCCCGTCGTTGGTCACCTTATCAAGGCCCCTGTCTAGCATGTCCATAAATGAAAAACCTGATCAGGCTCGCAATTTTTATTTTGCTCTGCACTGACTGTTATTGGTTTAGGAGCACGCCAGACTAGTCTTCTTTGCAAGGATTGCATTTTGTCCCCTGCCTTTTAATCCGACTATCTGATTCAAACGGAAGTCACTCGTAAAACCACGGATCCGAGCAGCTTATAACTATTCCATAAAACTTAGATCGCACATCTCTGGTATGGGTGAGCACTGGCCAAGAAAACTTCGAAGGAGAAGGATCAATCTGCATCGCGTTCATTCTCATGGTGGAGATGTTAAAAAGCTATTCAGAACTCGTATCAAGGGCTCTTCCTGGTGCATATGTTTCTTTTTCCGTTCCAGGAAAAAACTCTACTGCTTTCTAATGCAAAGTGTGGCGAGAGAACGTTCACGGAATGCAAGGCAAGCACACATAAAACCTGCTGTCCCGAAATTCACTCTGTTGGCTCATCTTTCAATTTATTATCACATAAAATTGATATATATTAACGGATATGAAGGGTTTGGTTAAAAAGTACCCATAAAGCAATAATCTTGACCATCGAAGAATATGCATTTTAGAACGTTACTCACTTCATGTGAAAATATTACATTTCTGAGTATATTTAATGACAAGTCTTAGATCACATAAGTTAATCGGGACTATAAAGCGAAGTCTCACACAATGAGTGAGAAAATTATACATGAACGCAAACAATGTGGCATTTGTCTATGTTTATTGCAATTCCTCACTCAACCACATATCATTATTATAACAATAATGATAATGATAATAATAGTGATAATGATAAGCAATATCAAGTGATAGCAAAATGAAGCTAAAGTACCATATTTTTAAGTGTGGATTTGGGGAGGACATTTCAGTTAGAGGATAAGGTACATTAAGGATAGTTTTCGAATGCGTGTACGAATCAACTGAATGACGATAAGTGGTAGGCATGATCTTGGAGTAATTGTTGAACGGAAGAAGCCACAAAGAAGGGCAAGAGGAAATTGACTAAAGGTGGATTTAAACAAGCTTTCAACTTGCAAATATATAACACCGAACAAGTTCATTAATAGTCTAGTGCCACGAGGAAAGCAGGGTCTGACAATCCAAAAATTAATTATAGGTATTGAAGCTAGAACTGAGGATCACGAGCTTGGTTTGTAATTTTATTGGAAAATCGATTTGCGCAACAACAATCGGATCAAGGCATCCAGGTTTTGTACCCAAATAGGCTCTTCGATAGTTAAGTCAGCCCTGGACATGAAGGGAATTTTCAGGATAGAGAATTCGAGCTTAAAGATGATTATGGTGAATTATAAAAGAGAAAAAGAGAAGGAATATCCGAACGTCGTATCATTATTGAATATTGAAGAAATGACAGTCTGGATGATGGATGGCGAATGGACATGACAAATAGCCTCCGCACTGTGTCAAGAACCAATGCGTGTCCAGCCTTTCAGATTGCGATAGCATGCTATGTACCCAATGAAAAAACAATAAAGTATTTTTTTTTGTGAAGATAAATCTGTTACTTAGTTATGTGTCCCTGTCAGTTTGAATATTTGGGGTTATTTGCGCCGTTGAGCCCGACGAGCTGTCGCGCCGCCCCTCGCCGCCGTGAGCCACCGCCGCCGTCCCAAGCCACCGTCACCACCTCTTGCCGCCGCCGCCCGAGATTAGCTTCCGGTCCGTACTGAAATGTCGCTCTCCGCGGCGTTCGGCGAGCGGCCGGAACAAATTGGACCGGACCGAGAACCAGCGCCTCTCTCTCCTCCAAGTCTACTCCACCGCGACACGATCTCTCGAACTTTTCTTCGCGAGGCGATCGGTTTGGATCGAGTGGATGAGAGGTGCTGGAAATTTTTGCGGCGGAGAGAGAGAGCTACAAGCCGCCAAATCGCTGGTCCCGGAGTCGAAGCGCGCCATCGTGTCGATGGAAGAGAGGTGCTTGAGGCTCGAGTGGAGCCCGCCCGCGCAGAGCTTGAAGATCTCGGCTCTCGAATCTAAGATTGCCGCTCTCGATGCCGAGTACGACAACAATGTCCAGCGACGAGGTGAAGCATAGACTTGTCATCATAAGATTTTGGTCGCATGTTGTGGCTTATTTATGCTTGATTTTAGGGAGTTGAAGTGCGAGGTGGAGGAGCTTGAGGAGGCGGAGAAGGAGAAGGACGGATTCTACCGAGCGCAGACCGGCGAAATGAAGGATTTTAAGGAAGCTACTAACGGATTCGTCGTGGATTGCCATTCGCATAGAGGAATTAAGAGACGAGCTAAATGAGGTAAAAGAGAAGCTCTCTATTTTCGGATCTCGTGAGCCGACATGATACCGTGCTGGGATCATTCGTTAGCTGGATCAAAGGCTGCAAGGTGATAGCGATAACGGTGAACTTTTTATCGCTTGTTTGGCTACTATACCAGAGAATGAAGAATGATTATTTTCCCCTGTTATCTTCGCTCATGTTCGATTTTGATTTGATGAAATAGAGCTATGGTTCATCTTGAGTAGCATGCGAGATAACTTGAAGATATAAAGTATCATGTTTTGATATTCTGTGACTGCAATTATTTGTGATGTGCTAACTGCAAAATGAAGTGTATTTACAAGAGTCCATGCAATTGCTTCTCCCACAATATATCGTATAGGCAGAACTAGCTGGAGATGCTTCTATATGGTATGTTGCTTGAGACCAATATGCGACTCTGCACGAATGATTGATGGTGCTATGAACTGGTCTCAATCTCGTGAACTAATTCTTTGCTTAGTTTTTCAGCATGGTCGTCGTGGCCACCGGCAAATGAGTACACTCAATGCGAATTGAAAAGCCCTTCAAAGCATTTTTGTGTAATTAGTTCTTTGTGTTTGTGATTTTGTTAACGCGCTTGTTCTCAATTTCCTTTGCTTCTCTGCTTTCCTGTGTCAGATCCAAAAAAGAAAGGAGCAGTTGAGGGCTCACGTTCTCTTCCCCGAGTAATATGTAAATTGCGAAGACAGCTTCCGGATATTCGCGCCCACTACGAAAATGAAAAAAAAAAAAAAAAAGAACCTCGTTGGAACCCGGAACCGACCCCCGGCAACCCGTGACGGGGTAGGTTCCGTGTTCTCTGCCTGACGGGTAGGTTCTAGGTTCCAAAAATTGAGGAACCTGTACCCGAGGGTAGGTTCCAGGTTCCAGACGGAACTGAACCGGAACCGGGAACCGCTCACCCCTAATTATATGTACTTGTCAACTATGTAATGACGATCGAGGGCCAATTAGTCTATGAAATAATGCGAGTTTAAAGGTCACTTCAAGCGAGCACGGGAAAGAACAAAAGAAAAGCATAGCGTGGCAAAGTCGTCTTTTGACTTTTCTGAAGTGTTCGCCCTCTTCATTCACGCGAGGGGAAATTAGTATTCATATATTTAGCCACGAGCCACATATTTAGCCACGAGTGATTTGATTGATGGGGGAAAATAAAAATAAAATAAAATAAAGTCATAAACTTATCATATTGATATTGATTAAATCCTAAACTTTTCAATTGAACCAATTTAATTCTAAATATTTTCACATTTTGCTAATTTAGTACATTCGGCCATTTTAAATTAGAAATTACTAACATGGACATTGATCATTCCATATAATGCCAACATAGACATGTTTAATAATTATGTAATACCTTTTTGAATTTTTTAAATAATTTCTTTCCTTTTTTTCTTTGTTTTTTCTTACTATTTCGTTGGTCGCAGATCTCAGGCAATGGGCAACTACCTACCCCGTAGGCTAAGGAGCAAAAGGAGGAATCCGCCCGAGGAGGGGCTCGCGTCTGATTAGCTAGTTGGTGAGGCACCAAGCACTACGGCGCTGAAGTAACCCATGCCATACTCGCAGGAACCGCAATAGAGTTTAACCACCAAGTTCAGGATGGATTGGTGTGGTTCTTATTAGGAATTTCCTATTGAAAAAAATCCATTTCAAAATCAACTATATTTTTTTATTCTAGATGCTTGGAGAGGGGAAAAGAGGAGAAAGCTTTAGAGATTCATAGCAAATCACACAATATTATTTCTAGAAATAGTGCGCTTTGCCCGATCTGGCGAGCACCCTCACCATTGGAACCAAGAAAAAATAAGACAAGAGAAAAATAAATAAATAAAAATGCAAAAATTCTCCACATTAACTTATGTTAGCGGTTTCCAACTAAAATTGGCAAAAGAACTCAATTAGCAAAATGTGAAAAGGTTTAAGACTAAGTGGTCTAATTTAAAGATTTAAGAATGAATCGGCATCAATACAATAGGTTTAGAACTTTTTTGGTATTTTTCCCTAATTGAAGTAATCATCTTATATCTCCTTTAGCCATACATGATAATCACCTGATATTCCGAATATTATTCAAGGCTTGTTCTATTTTCACCTCATTATTTACTCTTGACACCCTCTTGTCACATTAAATTGACTATATTATCCCTTGGGAGCCTACTCTTGATTTAAGATTATTTATTACATTTAATTTTTTCAATTATATCAAAAGAAAAACTAAGCAACATTCCTTTCAGAAAAAAAAAAAAAAAAATCACCCTAGCCGCTTCTCCGCACCCATTATATTTTAATGTATCCTTCATGTTTGTTCTAAACTTATTCTTCATTATTGTAATCTACATAAACAATAATATCATAGTAAAGAAATATTAGTTTTATTTGCAAATTGTGTACTTTATTTCCATATATTATTCCTATGATCGTGAATTTTTCAACTTCAATTTTTTGTACAAATTTACAATAGATACTTTGTTCACTTCCCATTGGTTTCCGCTAGCTCTAAATTCCTTGCAAAGAATTGAAAATGTGGATTATAGAATCAAAATCAATCCATCAAGAGTTATGACCAACATCAACCATAGTATATTCATAACAAACACATGAAAGTAGATTACCTTTCTTCTTGAATTAAATTAAATTTAGTGCAATCCTTATTCTTGTGCCCCTTCCTTTTACCAAAAAAAAACACTTGGATTCTTTATTGATGCCAGCTTGGGAAGTATTTTACCTTTTCCCTTCTACTTGCCTTGCCCTTTATACTTTTCCTAGGTTGCTAAACGAAGACTTTCTTTCTTTTCCATGAACAGACTCTCTTCCTCTTAAATACACACGGTCATGAGTTCATTGATTAACCATTTAGTATTATATGTGTTATAGGAGATCTTGAAAGGAGTATACTCTTGTGGAAAGGTATTCAGGATATAGTATACTAGAAATAATTCTCATATCTCAACCTCATTATTCTTCAGCTGAGTTGCAATGTCCCCCATCTTCATGTTGTGCTTACGCACACCTCTTATACTAGTAAACTCCAATGATGAGAACTTCATAATCAAGGTCATGACATGCACTTAATCTAAAGATTCAAATTACGTATCAATAATGTCCAACAATTCCTTGACATTGTTATGCTAAATGATTGAACCACGAATACTGGCAGAAAACTCTGTCTTTATGTACATTACACTGAGGCGATTGGACCACTCCATTGTGCATAAAGATTAACTTAAGCCAAAATTCTAGCCTCGGTAGAAGTTGGTGGTTCATCTAACCATATAGTATAATCAATATCCACACACCCCAATTGGAGAAGGATTAATTCCCTATATTCTTTATATTTATCAGCATTCAACTCGGGAACAATTATACCAGAACTAATCGTAGGTGGTAAAACCACATCATAATTTAAAGAAAAACTTATGTATCAATATATTTGAGGCAAATAAATTTAAATCATATTTTACCAATGTCAAACATGTTATAAAATATGAAAAACTGCGTGTGGGACAAGTTTCTAATTTAAATAGATTCATAATTATTTCACGATGAAACTATCAGATTACATTCCCTTCCTTAATCCTTGTAGGTAAATTAAGAAAGATAAAATGATATATCATTCTAATTAATCACGTTAATATATTGACAATTCCTGTGGATAAAATTCATAATATTAAGGGGACTAATCACAATTAATGTCTTTGACTATAAGTGATCCAAAGACTCTAAATGTATATAATTTAATATAATCAAAGATGTTGTAGCTAATCTTCAATTAATTAATATGTGTGGATCACTAGATATTTAAGTTCATGAGAAAATATTCATAAAAATTGCATGTATGGGCAAAATAGTAAAATCACGTGTAAATGGGGTAAAATTGGAATTTTACACGCAAAGACAGAATTATAATTTCACTTGTAAAGGGTATAATAGGAATTATATACCCAAAAGGGCAAAATTGAAATTTTCCATTGCCATTGTAGAACCATAATTTTCCTTTATGCGGAGGGGCAAAATCATGATTTATACGGGTAATGGAAAAATCGGAAATCTGCACCATGGATCCCCATGGTACATGTGCACTACAAGCACTCAAGCACGTGAGGCTTTCTCTCGTGTTTTCTTCCGCCCACTGCTCCACCACGACCTACCTCCATTCCGCTGCCTAAGTCTCCTTCCACAACCCATATCCGATCAAATTGATCGACGTGTTTCAAAGACAACGTCAAGACGAACACATAGTTTCAAGATCCAATGAAAAAAACCCAACAAAATGACTCGAGTTGAGCCTAAAACGATCTGCCCTAAAACCCTAACCACCAAAACTTTCACTGCTCAATTAGCTTCCGGCGGTCAATAATATATCGAATTATCTTATGACTTTTCTTCCTAATGGCAATTTGACCATGTAAGTTCGTTATCACGTGGTGGGTCGCCCGAATTTGGCCAGAATTTGTAATTTCATTTCAAGTCACAAAAAATCCAAATTTTATCGTTTCATAATGTTAAATTATATCTTGAATTTCAAATTTTACGGAACTCAATCAGTAAAAAGATTTTGATTTGTTCAAAATTTATTATTTTCTATCCAAATTAGATTTGGTTTTCTTATTCTTTGGCATTAGATCTCTGTAGCTATCTAGAGTGAAATATTGCATATACAAATCCAAGTTTGACTTGCGTGAGCTTTGCTCTAAATGACAAAATAAGGGGCAAAGAGGACATTTGCCAAGAAAGAAGTTATCTTCTCTGTCTTCTCTGTGTCTCCTGCAGAAGCCATATAAAAGAAAAGAAAGAATTCCTTGTGGGTCTCTCTCTTTACATATATAGACAAGAAACCTAATGAGAAACTTCTAAAGCCAAGAAGAGTCGCACAAAATCAGAAGCCGGCGTGAAGCAAATTGCCGTACGAAGAAGGGAAAAATTCAAGAACGCCGTGCATTCTTGATTTTCAATCTTACGAGAAGAATACTGCTTGGGTTTGAACACATGGTGATTTGTGCAATGAGTTTACATTTGAATTGAGTTGTTTATTTATAAACACCTTGAGTTTGTGCTTAAATCTAAATACAGGAAATACTCAAGCACGTGAGCAATTATAATTATGATTCTCCGATTATAGTGAATTATTTGTTATCGTCTCTCCGCATGGACATAGGTACTAATACTCAAACCAAACAACGTAAATCTCCAATGTCCTATTATTCTTTGTTTATTTTTCTGGTATTTTTGCATTGACTTAATTTGCAAGATCCTATCGTTCCCGCATATTATATTTCAACACATAATACAATGAAAACATAGAAAATTCCAAAGAATTTCACTAAGGCAGAGATTATAAACCATTCAGATACCAACTATCAAACTAAATCTAACGAAGAACTTATGATCCTAATTTATCATTCATAGACACATTCATGTAAAATCGGGAACAATTTGTGGAAACGTAAAGGATTGATACATACCTTCAGTCATTAATGAAATTCTACAAACACGGAAATATCAAAACCTTGAACGGACCGCAAACTGTATCTTGATCGATTCTGCGAATATGAAATCACAATATCTTGTCCCACTAGTCAATACCCCTTAAAAACTCAATTGTGTATTTTCTGTACCGATAGCGTTTGGTCTAGACAAACTAACGTCTTTTATTCCGTTTGCAATATTACCACCGTCTTCCATCAAAATTGTTATGGTAATAATTAACGGGCAAGTATCACATAATTAATGTGAATAATAAATCGAAATTGATTGGAATATATTGAATTGGGATCACATTAATAAATATATAACAGATGAACCATTTCTTGAATTTAATCATTCCTATCTTTTCTTCTTACTCAGTTTTTCAAACCTCAAACTGCTCCCAGCTTCTTCCCCATAGGTTTGGTTAGCAAATACTTTCTCGACCCACTTGATGAGTTGAAATGGTCAAATTCTTACTTGGTGTTTCTAGAACTTTGATGAATAGGGAGCAGAGGAACCTGAGTGTTGCGAAAACAAGCGATCGAACAATAATATATAGACATAAGAAGAAGATGAATCAAACACCGAATTTACGTGGTTCGATCGTAAAGACCTACGTCTATGGGGATAGCAGCAATGAATTTCACTATAAATCAAGCAATACAAGAAGATTACACACTTAACTCACTCAAACACTCTCTCGGTATTTCTCAAGCCCCAATTACATCCAATAACACACGCAGTATTTAGCCCCGAAATTCCTCAAGAAATAATATCTCAATCTCACGAAAGAATTACGTGCAAATCTTATCACAAGATTTAATTAGCTTGAACACTAAATCTTCTTAGATGTAATTCACGGACAAGAACGACAAATAAAATCCCTCCCAAGCACTCGAAGATGAGACGACGCTTCAAGATCAATTCTTCATGATCAACCTTCACCACCCACGGCCAAAAATCTATATACCATAAGTGAGACCCTTATTCTTTTGCCAACTTCTCATTGGATTTTGTTTCCTATCTTGCCTGACACTCACTTTAATCCCAAGATGCAAATCAAAGTCAACACCAAACTTTCTTATTTTGTTGTTATCTTGAACGATTTTAACCAAAACATATATCTGTATATAAACAAAATCCAAATCCAAGTCAAAGTTGGACTTTCCTATTTCAGCGGCCAAATTCTCCAACGCATATTCAAATTTTTGGGAAGTTAACCTTCGAATCTTCTTTGCTCGATTTCGAACGTTCGCAAAATATCCGATTTAGAATGTTCAGACTTTCGCATTGGGCTCAAACTCGAGACGTATTTTAATAAGGAGATTCGATTTACATCTCCGACTTCAGAAAAATGACTTCCCCTGAACTCTATATGAATGAAGACCCGCAGAGTTTTCACAAACCAAAACATTCTCCTTGCCCATATCAGCACATCAGCTCCTTAACCCACTGCCCATTGCAAAAGTTCGAGCAATCGAAAATGAAGATTCAGGTGATTTCGAAGGAGACAATTATGCCATCCTCGGCAACTCCTAGTCCAGTCCACACCTACAGATTCTCTCTTTTAGACCAGCTTGCTCCTCCATTCTATGTCCCTGTGGTTTTGTTCTATTCCGCTCCTGACCCAGAACAAGATTTCGATCACGTGAACATCTATGAGAAGCTGAAGACTTCCCTATCAGAATGTCTGAGCTGCTTTTACCCATTGGCTGGTCGGAGCAAGGGAGATGAGCACGCGGTTGACCTCGGCCAAGGAGCAGTCTTAGTGAGAACTCGTGTTAATGCTCGACTCGCCAAACTCCTTGCAAACCCAGAACTGAAATTGGTACAGCAGCTTCTCCCATTGGATCCATATAACATACAATGTCAAAATGCCCTCGTCACTGCCATACAGCTGAACCTGTTCGACTGTGGTGGGATAGGCATTGGTGTCTGTATCTCTCACAAAATTGCAGACGGCGCGACACTTTCGACTTTCCTAACTTCTTGGGGGGCCATTTCTCGAGGCGCAAGTAAGTTGGTCGCTCCATATCAAGACACGACCACAATATTCCCACCTAGAGAGTTCCGAGTCCCTCTGCCAAACAATTTGATCAAAAAAGAGAAGATACTCACAAAGAGGTGCGAGTTTGATTCGGCCAGCTTAGCCGCTTTGAGAACCAAAGCTGGCGATGGGTCGACATCTAAAAGTCCAACTCTTGTTGAAGCCGTGACCGCTCTTATATGCAAAGCTGCCATGAAAGCTAGAACTGAAATATCGGGGAAAGGAAGGTCCTCAACCGTGATATCGCATGTGGTAAATTTAAGAGGAAGAATGAACCCTCCTCTGCCCGATCACTCTTTCGGCAATATCTGGAGATTCGCCACTGCAACCATTAAGGAGGAAGAAGATGATGCAGAACTGCACGTTTTGGCGGATCACTTGAGGACAGCGATAAGGAAGATCGACAATGATTACGTGAGGAAACTTCAAGGTGAGGACGGATTCCACTGGGCCTGCGAATCTATGAGAGAAGTGCACGAACTGATGTATAAAGGAGACGTGGAGTCCTACAGGTTCAGCAGCTGGGTGAGGTTTCCCTTTTACGAGACCGATTTCGGATGGGGAAAACCAGTCTGGGCGTGCATTAGCAGCGTCCCGATAAAGAACGTGGTGATATTGATGAGCAGTTGGTCCGGAAACGGATTAGAGGCATGGGTGACACTGGGTGAACAAGAGATGACCAAATTTCAAAGCGATCCTCTGCTCCTGCAATTTGTTTCTCTGCCCTATAAGTCTCCTAAAATCTATTAGTATTATCACTGGCTTGGCGTGTTTTATAGCACATTGTAGAAAATTTGTCTGCATGTAGATCTGGAACCATAATATGCAATCTGTAAGAAGATGTTGATGTAGCTGTATACTTCAGATGATTTATTAGCTTATAATCTATTTTCTCCATTGATGCGCATTTATCCACATCCTCAGCTCTACGCTAGGCCAACAGGGCAACAATTCAATCTTCTGCATACCAAGCCCATTTAATTTCTGTACTCAAATTAAGATGGCTATGAAGGAAGACGCCAATTTTATGAGATTTCGAGTTGTCCTCGGATCCTCAGATCTTCTCCTGCTTAGCATGACCTTGGTCGATCTTAAATGCCCGGAAATACCTGTCCATTACCATAAGTTTGTTTTTTTTTTTATTCAAAAGATAACAACTTGCATTACTCATGAGAAGCTGGGATACATGAGTTTCCAAAATCCGAACATAAAATCAACCAAAGGAAGGGAACCGGTCTTATGAGCTTTGGTAATTCAATCCACAGCCTGATTGGCCTCTCTTGGGCCATAGGTTACCATCGCATTCCTTAGCTGGGCCAGTAGAAGTTTGCAATCCCCACAATTGAACAGATGACCCATGGGCGCTCCCTCAGGCCTTATATGGACTCAACTAATGATAGGCTATCAAACACCACTTCAGTGATTACCATAAGTTTTTTTTTGGTCTAAATGATTACCATAAGTTCGAAAGGAGCATTTCGGTACCGTGCCCGATCTCCTTTCCCTAAGATGATGACATTCTCTTACATAATATGACTGGCCTCTCAATGAACATGCCCCTTCGGCCCGAAACTCAGATGACCTACCTATAAACTATTGCAGTAATCCAAGAAACCCGTTAAGATTCCATAGCCGATGCAATTTTCCAAAAGATTTTGAAACCACCAAGCACAACCGGGGGGTGTACTTCATGAAAGCTATCTAGCAGTTGCAATTTCATGACATTTTCTAGTATACTATAAAACAGATCATGTTCACGAATTTTTTTCATGACATTGGTCTAGGAGCACGGCAGTCTTCTTAGCGAGGATTTCATTCTGTCCCCTGCCTCCGAATTGGACTTTCTAATACAAACAGAAGTCATACATGAAACCATGGACCTGAGCAACTTTTAACTATTCCATAAAACTTGGATTTCACATCTCTGATATAGGTGAGCACCGTCCAAGAAAGGTTCGAAGGAGAAGGATCAACCTGTGTTGCGTTTACTCTCGTTAGACAAACCTCTCTGCACTCAAAACAATCAGAAAGATCGGCGGGATCTCTCAAGCTCCAGAAGTCCAGAGACAAGTGACTATTAAGATATGTCCTGACTGAGAAAAGGAGAAAATTTCAAAAATTCTCTTCAAAGAGAAAATGATCCCCATAATAGACCTCTGGTGAAACTGGCACATAAAGATGAGAGAGAGAGGGAGGGAGGGAGGGAGGGAGGGAGAGGATTTCAAAATGTGAAAAAAGCATTTTGAGAAACTACCCATCACATCTCGTATCAAAAACTCTTCGGATTATCAGAATCTATACAACCAGCAGTCATGCCAACAGAGAATTTAATTCTTGGAGAATAAAAAAAAAAGAATACTATCATACATCGACTTCCATAATGGAGAAGTTAAACAGCAGTTTCTCATATATGACAAATTTCATCAGACATTCCCGACTTCACCCACTTCACAGTCTCTTGGCAACTACCTCTCAATTCTCCATCCTGAATGGTGACTGACTCTTCTGAATCAGTTCTGAAGCGTGGCTCACAGATTTCACCTCTCCGACGTTCTTTGACCATCAGGGCATGCCTTCTACTGAAGGCCCAAAAGACAATCGCATAAACCCCAACAGCAGTCTCCAAGCACATTGACCATGTTATGGTGGCCGCAGATCCAAAAGAAATTGGAACTTTTGACCACATACCCATTTCATTTTACTGGCTAGATGAAAATTGGCTGGGTAGAACATAAGGCACAAGTACTGCTTCGTTAGTCGCAGCTTTTGTTGCAGCAATGTCTTCCAACTGTTTCCATGTCGCTTCATGTTTCTTCTTCATATCCTCAGCTTTTTCTTCATCCTCCTGGAACTTCTGCAAGCACTCCTCAAATAACTCTGGATCAACATCAGAGAATATTTTCCGAACATTAAGTGTCAAGCTCTGGACAACCTGGTTCCAGTGATTGCGACAATTTCTCTCCAGAGCAGGGAACACTATTGGCAGTATGACCCTTTGATTTTGTCTTATTAAGTTCTCAATATGATCATTGTTCCACAAGTACAAAGCCCGTTCTGCCACCTGAAAGGAGCAACCATTTGTCTAAACTGGCCATAGTAGAGAAAATACATGTATAATGAACGAAAACCGTGAATTCAAACACACCATTATCATGCAGAAGGCACGTCACAGCCTAAACCCAAGATGAACGATGAATTACACCACCAAACAAAATGATTTAATTTGCTTGTGTATGTTCTGAGAAAAGAATAGTGATTCATGCGTGACCAAGGTAGATAAATCAGAGATGCTTTCTTGCATGGACTTAATGAATCCCTATATCTAGGCTGAAGAGCACAGTTGTCCTTCTAGCCAATAAATTGGATTCTAATTGCATACTACACCCACACATGATCAATGCCTACATATCCAAGTTAGCATCCGCAATGTTTATTCATCAGAATAAAGTTAAGAAGATGGATTTAATTGCAAACACCACCTTAACAGTCACCATCAGCCATCAGAAAGCAAGCCTGTTGCTGTCATAAATCAATTAACAGGAGCCCAATTATCAGGAACTAAAGAAAGGGCTATCCAAAGCTTAGACTTAAGTCCTTTGAGAATATTGCCCTCAGGTAAACATCCAGGAATGCAAGATTTTTGCAGCCTTACATACACAGGAAAACATCCACAAGAAAAGGAGTATTTTTGTTCTTAAGTAGGCTCAATTTTCTTACGAAATATATATTTTGAGCAACGAACGAATTCAGTAAGATTTGGGTACTTTAACACACAAGGTTTGTTTTTCATGAGTATGGCTTCAGTTATATATGATGTAAAGTGAATGCTCAAAAGGTTCTTTCAACAGTGAATCCTGTGATTATCTTGAAATCAGGGGGTATAATAACAGCTCAGTTACTTTAATGTTGTAATGCAAAAAGCAACATTTAGTAACAAATATTCCAGTCAAAGAGGGCCAGTTCCAGAGATTCTCAACATTAAGGGTTATTGTAAAACCAAAACCCCTCAGTTTAAAAACTGCTCTGTAGCATGCTTACAGACATATCTTCTCTGAACAAATTACAGCGACACAGATAGTATCATCACATCCTAATGTCGCTATTCCAGCATTACAACTACTTCAGAGGGTTCCATAATAATACCACAATACTATCATGGTATCAGCATCTAAATGCCACCAAATCCATCTCAGTAACTACTTAGGGAACAACTGATCACGAGTGCTATTATCCACCACCTCAACTAGTCATCCATCACAAAAGTGATCACCATCCAGTACATTTACACCTAATGCTTCCACCAATTTCATTGCATTCAACGTCTTTAAGGTGCATGTTTTTCCCATTGCGTCAGATATCAGAAACGATACCAGAGAGCTCAAATTGGAAGAGCAGCCTAAGGAATACTGTAATGACCCCAATCTTGGAATTATCCTTAGTACAGGAAGTAGGATCTCTCTCAAACCAACCGCATGGTATCAACTCTTTCACGTCATCTGCTAGATGTCTACAACAAATCATACGAAAAAGACACAAGCCCATCAACAGTGAAAAAGGCTTCAAGAGGGAAACCCGAACAGAGAGCTACTAGAAAAGCTTAGATCCGATCTTCACCAATCCAATAACGTTAAAACATTTCACCGATCTTTGGCAAAGACATATTCATAACCCAATTCAGGTAATCATAACTTCATCAAAGTTATCACATTATCTTCACATTTTGGTTATTCTTCCAAAAAAGTGGAAGTAAGAAATATTACTTCATAACTCGTCATCCTCAATATATAAAATTCACCAGATAATGAGTGCAAAGAGAACTGACCAGACAATGAAAGCTAACAGAATCACAAAGTCACGTCACTACTACCACTAATTCTGACACATGTAAGTATAGTGTAATTGCCTAAAGGAATTGTGAGCAGAACTTAGAAGGCAGTACCATGGGCATGTCCAGACCTAATTTTGTTATAAATCAAGCATATCCTTGCTACTATTCTTTCCCCAAAAGTCCCAAACTCAATTTCATGATTCAGCTTCATTTTCACTTGTACGATCTCGACATGCAGCAGTTTAACTGCTCACGGAATATGATTATCATCACAAGAGAGAGAGAGGATGGATTTGTGCTACCTGAAAGTGTGAACTGCTCAAGCATCGAGCAATTTGCCTGAAAAGGGGCACCATACATCTCTGGAATTCAGGCGCCTGAGTTGCTTCCAATATTTCTTCCAGCTCACTTAAAAACATGACCTCCTTAGAGCTATTTGTCACAGGCCAATACTTAAGAAGACCCCTTATTACAGTGTCCGCAAGTTTGCAGTCTTTCTCCACAAACTGTGTGACGCAATAAGACAATTGCTGATGGTACATTGGCAAGCATTTAGGTTTGTGCAAAGGAATAAGAGCCCTGACAAGGAATAGTTTGTGTTCTTCTTTCAATGGGAGAGCAAACCCATTGATTATGCTGCCCAAAACTTCTAAAAGTTCAGCAATCCCATTGTGCTTCTCCGTTTCAAAGATGAAACGAAAGAAGATGTTGTTGATACCTTTTCTGATGAACGGCCGATGTACCATAAACTTCCCATATATTCGATGCAGAATCGTTTTCAAATATTCTCTTTCTCTAGGATCCTCAGAATCAAATAGATCTAGCAGCTTCAGCACAAACGAGTGATCAATATATCTCTTAGCCAACTTTGCATCTGTTTCAGGTGATGCAACAAACCTCAGAAAAAATTCATAGACAATTTGCAAATGAGGCCACGTAGGGTCCATCAAAGGCTCTTCCTCTTCCAAGTCAAAAGATTCAAATACCTTGTTCTCCCGAGGCTGAGGGGTGAACGGCCTAAACAAATTCACCGATACCATTTTTGAAATCTCTTGCATTACAGTTTCACTGAACTTTCCATTTGCAGAAGTGACATAATCCACAAGCTCAAGAAGCGTTTGCCGTTTAATCTCCTTCTCTTTTAAATTCTTCGTGGGATCAGTGAAGTCGAACAAAACACAACATATGTTCAGCTTTCTAATAAACAAATTCTGCTTCTCAGAGTTCGCCACGTCTCTAAAACCAGGCAACGCTTCATAAGAAGCAGGCGTCACATTATCGTACTTTGAATTCACAGCTTGGGCAGGCTTACGTCCATGACCATTTCCCAAATTCGAAGCCGAAGCAGGACCTGGAAGAGACGCATTGCTCGAGTTATCCAGTCTATGACTCGCAAGATCGGCAGTCCTCGAACCCCCGCCAGACTTCATAGACGACACGACCGAGCCTCCATGGTCACGGTTTTCGGACTTGGATGGCTTCCGTGGAAGTCTACCCAGTATCTGCTTGATCATCTCTTGAATGCAAAACACAGGGAAACCAAAATATCTCTGTCCAGAACCTAAGCCGCTCTAGTAAGAAGCTCAAACCTCGACTTATCTATCAAGAACAACTGCAGACGCAAGAATCCTGTCAAACCAAACGACAAGCAAACCTTATCGTACGGATTTTGATCTCCCACAAGCAGACTCACTTATGCAGGGTAAAGATTGACAATCAAACCGCATCAATCGGAGTCCGCGTCAAAGAGACCTTACATTCCGCTGCATCATAACGTCCGGAGCGGCGGAGAACCCTTCGAAATCGCTGAGGAGACGACCCCCTCGACAGCCTCTCCGCGACCCGAACCGCAAGGAGCGCCAAACCTAAATCACGTCAAACGCCCGCACCAGCAGCAGCAGCAGGCCCCAAAATCCACGCGAGCGACGGACCGGACGATTAACCCCGAAACAGCACCCGATATCTTCGAGCGGAAGACCTCGGGCGGAGCAATTGGCCTCCGAATCGCCCCCCGATCAGCCGTGGAACCGAGCGGCGGCGAGATCTGGCGCGATCTAGAAAATAACGAAGCACGGAAGCCGGCACGAATCAGCACGCAAAAGCAAAAAAAAAGGAAAAAGAAAAAGAAACCCCCACGCGGACTGATGTGGGAATCGGGCCGAAAGTGGAGGAAGCAGAGCATCATCAATGGGGGGGGGGGGTTAAGAAATCGGAGAAACTTCTCGTCACTTACGGGGGCTGTATCACCGTCACTGCCTTCGGAGAGAAGAGGAAGCAGCAGCAGCAGTAGCGGCAGCAGGAGCAGCAGGACGAGGAGGAAGGGACGGAGATGTTTCGCGTCTCGCTTTTGAAAGTCGAACACCCCCCGAGCGAGCGAGAGCGAGAGAGCGAACCGAGCGACCGATATAGAGACAGCCCTCTTTAATAAACGACAACACGATGAAATCCCGCAGAGAGGGGGTCAAAAAAGAGGGAGTGGCAACTTCTGGGAGCCCGACGAGAGAGAGAGAGAGAGAGAGAGAGAGCGAGAGCGAGAGCGTGCGCGTGCGTGTGCATCGACATATAATTTGCTCTTAATTGAAATTCGATGTTATGATATGTCTCGCCCCGTGATTTTGCACCTTTCGAGCATGTAATTACGAGACGTGATCGCGACCGTGTGGCAAGGGATCAGTAAGATTACTGATTGCTTTCGAAGTACCCTGGTCCGAAATTCCCTGGTGTGAAAATGGGAGGGGCCAAGAGAGGGGAGACGGAAGGGAACTGCAGAGAAAATATAGAAACCGTGAAGCGACCGTGGAGACCTTTTTCCAATCGCCGGTTCGCGTTTGAATCGAAATGAAGAATTGTGGCCCCCATTTGGTTGGTGTGCTTTTATCGGGGCTGAATAAGGGCACGACAGTTGCACGGACTAGACGGATTTCAAATGAATTCCAGCTACGGCCAGCGCCCCCATTATAGTATTAAGATCACAGGCTCATACCCAAATTCAGTGTACTCATCTATATATGTGTGTGTTATAATAAGTGAAAAGGTGTTCCCATGTTTACGTAACCTGTAGGTAAACAAACTTTGCTTCATCATGACTAGTTTGAAATTAATTGGCTCCTGAATGACTCTCTCGAGGACACGCGAATTTCTTTTTGTTAAGAGCGAATGTTAATTTAATGTACTGAGAAACTGAATAATCATGGGCTCATTCCTAGCACCATACTCGATTTTCCTTATTCCTTAGAAGGCCTAAGCTTGAGTATCCTGCCCTGTCGTGACATATGCAATCGATTGTGCTATTTTTATTTGCATCAATTTGCTGCTAACCACGTTTATCTAAATGTTCATAGCAGAAATGAGTGATTCAAAAAGCTCCCCAGCCATCGATCCCGCCTCAGCCCGTCCACACACATCAAGAGGGCGCAGCGTCCATGCAATCAACTCAATACGAGGTAACCTCCTATATCAGACACGGCAAATTGACTCCGTGCGTCCTGACAAGCACAAAAAACGTTGAAGGTCAGTACTGATCTTTTCATTCGTGAGAAATCATGCTTTTCCATTCAATTTCCTGACAAGAAAGACAACCGGAAATTTCAAGTTCCCATCAAGCTAGACTAGCGAGACAGGCTTTCAGAATTAAAACCCGAAATGGCTCCGCCACGTGCAAGGAACCACATATGTCAGTAATCAGGTGGTCCCTTTTGTAATAAAAGCTGTTTGACATTGAGATGAATGCGAGGGCAAGTTTTTGGCAGAACCCCACTTTCCCTTTTGTAATACATGCCACCATCATGAGATATGCTGGGGAAAACTAAAGAACCAGACCCATCGCAGGAAAATAGGGACTGTTTTTGCCTGGGCTCATGAGCATAAAAGGCATTGCTTCCGAATCCTGATTACTGAATCACAGAATATACATGGATCTAGAATCTAGAAAAAGACATGCCAACTCTCTCTGACCACGACAATCATTCATGTATTTGATACCGATCCATGGAAAAACTAACGGCAACAAGAACGTCTTTGATGACCGTAACATCCAACAAAGCAGTAACTCCTATAAAGAATTGGCAGTCATGTACGATTACGATGTTTCTGATAAGCACTGTGGAAAGAAGACCTTTCACTCAGGACAAAGTGGGATGATATGAGAAAGACATCTCTGAAAATGAACGGAATGGAACGAATGACTGGTGAGAATTTGAAGTGATTCAAGACTTGTCTGATGCATTGCAAGGGCACGTAACCTCTTCCTTTTAGGGTGTTTTCAAGCATGGACAATTCATCACCCTCTTCGCAAGCAAAAAAGTTGCATCTATTTGAGGTTTTTAAACAGCTTGAGACTATGAGGGAACGGAAAAGGCAAATTATGTGCATTCTTCAAGTAGAAGAGCGAAAGGAGAGATGCATCTGCTTCGTCACAAACCATGTTCTGCTCTGACATCGACAAAAGCCTGAATGGAGGGTTCTCTTCCAAGAAAATCAGAGAGAACTTCAATAGGATCCTTTGCTCCTCCTGGAGCTAATACCTGAAAAAAAAATTATCAGATGATTTGACCATGGACCAGAAATGACGGACTACTCAGAGTACTCCATAAGCACTAAGTTAATCGTATCAACATGCTCACTCAAATTTCAAGGAACCAAGTGTCTCTACCAGGTGGAGCGAGACACCAAAAATAGACTCCACTTGATTGAGAGCACATACAATACACACACACACACACACACAGATAATCTAATTGAAAATCACAAAATAATGTTTCATCTGCTGCTTTCCAACATGACCTACTTATGTTATAGGTAGATTGTTTTACCTTATTCCTAAACACTTTCCCATATTTTGGTTGAAAAGATCATCTCTGAACTTCGAGAGAAAAATATCAGTAGCAAATACCTGTCAATTATAGTGTCAGCATCAATACTAAAGAGAAAAAGGCCATTACAGATCAACCATTTTTGGAGCATTTTTTAGGTCATTATTATGCTCAGGTTGAATGTACATGTGTCTTGCATGAACAACAACGCAGCTGGGAATATGAAGAGATGGTAGAAAAGATAATGGATGTCTTATCAGAAGAAGAAATTCCATCAATCCTCTTCAGACAACAAAAGTAATGCCAACCTCACTCCAGATTCTACTGTAACAAGCTGCTTCATAACCAATTGCACAGCGTGGAAAACAGGTTGCTGGATTGGTTCCTTCCAAAATCGGCAATCCCAGCATCACCTAAAATAGTAAAGAAAATTATTACACCAATTTCATTAGACACATCTCCACAACCACATCCATGATTCAGCTAAGCTACCTTTGGATGGAGATGCTTATATAGCTCGGCAATATCAATGTCATCAGCAGAATGTATAATCTGATCAAAAAGACCTGACATGCAAACAAACGCGAGAAAAAAATGTTATTCACACAAATGATATTGGACATCATAATTGTCCCTGCGAAAGCATAAACATGATTCCAATTGAATATCTTCTCCCCCTCTTATATAGAGGCGTCATAAATTTCAATCTAATGAAGGTGACCCAGATTCAAACATGGAGCAGCAGGCAAATAAGGCAAGCTCTAAAATTATATTTGCCAATGTTTTCAGGAGAACAAAGACCCAAAGAGGCAAGTAGAGGGAATTGGAATAGGGAAGGAAACATTTGTGGACACAATTTCCTTTAGCCAAAATTAAGCTGAAGAATTTTCTTTTTATACTGTCTACCGATTAGAAAAATTTCAATAGTCCAAACATTCAAACAAAATCTTCTATACAGCTATCAAGCATCCTCCTGCCGAGAATCCACTGGTGCAAGAAAATACATACACTTCTTGGGCACATAATAGTAAATTCAACTACTGATACCAATACTACCTTAAGCATTCTTTCTTCTTTATATTGAATATGTACGAGAAATAGGGCAAGCCAGCCCCTTCTAAACAGTCCCATCTGACAGGTTTGAATTCTATAGATTAAAAGTTTGAGGAACAGAATACTCACTATAAAGAATTTCTTGCTTTAATTTAAGTGCTGAAAAACTGTATCGCCATCTTTTTAGCGATAGGCACATTTCGTCGTTGACTGGCTTTGTCAAATCCTTCAAATAAGAAGAGTAAAACACATAACATTGACACATTGCATTAAATGGATCTGAAGACAATATCTGTGCATCCGTTGTGACCAACTCACCTGATGGAAGCCAGATATCAACTTTAAGCAGAGGCTTTCATAACACCTGAAAGTTCTTGAAATGTTAGAAGCTGGGCACCATCCAAACATGGAACAGCATCATTCTTAACTTACCAATTTTCAAACACTAGAGCAGGGATCTCCTCAAAATCTGGACTAACACGCAGCCCTGAGAATCTGGCAAATGATGCCCTGTTGCAGATATGCTGCATCTGAAAACCAAATGCCACCCAAATGCATCAAAAGAAAATTAAAGCCAGCCTTACAACTATTCCAACAGAAAAATCAATTTCTATAATTATTATCTCTCTAGGAAGATGTAAATTTTAAAAGAAAAGGAAAGAAAGAAAGATCAGTGGCTTTACAAATCACTCCGTCCTTACAAATGGAAGGACTTCTAGTTTAAGGTGTTGGAATCTTTTTATATTCGCCAAAAAGGAAAAAAATAGTTGGGTTAAAATGGACACTTGACAACGATTTCCAACTGCACCCCACAATGTCTTTGGCACGCTCTTAGAAGTTATGCACTACATTGCAAAATACAGAAGAAGATGAAGACAAGGACCACCGGAGTGAAATGCTATTGTGTTTACTAAATCTAGAGCACATGCAATGCACAATTACAAGTAGATACATTAGCAAATTACCAAACAAAGGTATCTCCAGATGCTTCAACATACCACATGTCCAAACTCATGGAAAAAGTTGACTACTTCAGAGAATCGTAGAAGACCAGGATGACCGCTGATATCCTTTGGGAATTGAGTTATTAGCAATACCACTGGTATCTAGCACAACAAAAGCCAGATCTTGTAAATTACTTTTGTGGGAAGGCAAGTTTTAGGCTGTTGACAGTAAAAGCATAGCAGAAATGAAATAAGTATGGGAATTATTTCAATTGTCAACATATTAATGAGTGAAACCAAGCAGATGTCATCATAATTTGTTATATATTACATACTCTGTAGATGTTTCTTCAAAATCCTAATAAGCAAGATATTGGGATTTTGTTATATATTTCAATACTTCAGAGGAAGCTCCACAATGCTACACAAAGTCCTCAGAGAAGGCAGGCACCACACAGCACTAAGACCAGAATGAATGATGAAATGAACACATGACCTGCTTTCGAGCATTACTCAAGTGCTTATCCTAGGGATACGGTGCTCTGAAAGCTAAAGACAGAAAGACAATATCTCAATGAAAAAGGGTCAGCCAGAACTCACATGACATGTTATTTGTTCAAACCAGATAAGATGCCGTATGACTTAAGCTCCATCTGTTTTGCGGAAAATGGATGATTTGGAAAGAATTTTCCTAAATATGATCACTTGCATGTTTTTATTGTTGACTATAATTTATGTCTAAACATTTTCAATGATGATGAAAATGTCTTCCATTCATTCATTTTTATAAACATTGCAAGCCATCGTTTTTAGGGAAATGCTTTCCAAATCATCAATTTTTCACGGAAAAAACAGAGCCTTAAAACCCATAAATCTAACCTAAACCAGAACTTCCAATCAAGCGAAACTGAGAGAACTTCATTTGATGGCCATGCTTGGAGATCAATAATAAACTACTTAACTAAGTTGCTTAAAGGATATCATTGCATTATTACATGATTAATCACAGGACATACGAATTTTTTTTATGGTCAAACAGGACATACCATTTGATGCATCGCTAAAAGGTATAATTTTCGTGGAACTAAGGCAAAAGGATGCTTCCATATGAGTTTTTGAGAAATCTTCATAGGAACGATTTTTCCTTCAAGTATAACATGGTACATACTACCTCAGATAAAAACATGCTCCAGGAAAGAAAAGACATATCAAATGGCAAGAGGATTCTTGTCATGGGTTAAGCACCTGGGCAACATTGTTAAAAGATAATGATCTGTTCTGAAGAGCAACCACGCATGTGTGACCGTACTTTCCTTCTCTGCAAAGAAAGTCAAAACTCAGGTAAACAAAGAATTAACAGTAACCTAAAGCTAATAGATCAAACACAAACCTTCTAAACATATCAAGGTAGAAATGCCCCAGGAGATCACCGGAACTTAAGTCAATAACTGAAAATAATCGAACATCACAATGCCAGACCTCAGGGTCGGCAATTTCCTCAAATCTCAAACCTGTCAAGGAAATGCTTGGGTGTATAAATCCCACTGTATATCAGGACAAATAAAGAACGCAGAGTCAATCGAAGTTACCAAATAGGTCTTGGAAAATTTTAAAGATGCCTGATAGAACTAATTTGACTGGAAAATATTGCTTAATGGCTCCAAAATCTAGATCAAAGTGCTGCTCTTGAAATGTCTTAATATAATACAATAGATCCTCAATGCCAAAAGGGACATCTCCTTCCTCTTTCCTCTGAAACCAAAACAAAGCGCCATAAGATACTACAATTAAAAATATTACCTTCCACCCCAAATCAACAAAGCATATTTGTACCTTCAAGTCCTTCAACACAGACAGTTCCCTATCAGCCATGTTTGTCAAACTGGCAGAGATGTCCTCTAAGAACTCAAAAACCTGTTGCATAATTCATATAACAAAAACATTTTTAAGAAAGATTTGAATGGAGGGCTGCAGTACTGAAATGTATAGTCACCCAACTTTAAAAAACTCACACAGCCACCTTTGATAAATGTAAAAACTTCACATACCAGTAAGAATAAGGTCACACACACACACACACACACACACACGTTCCATATAATTGGAATGCAAAAAACGGCAGTTACTACTCCCTGTCCTCTAGATATATCTCCAAAGCATATGAAAGAAGGTCTTGTGGCAATTCTCAGCCAAACAAAGCAAAAATATGGGCATCAGGAACATCCTATCCACAAGTAGGTAAAATGTCTTTTAGCTCTTCCGTGGAGTGAAGGAAGCTACACCATTTGTCATCCATGTCAGATTCACATAGTCTGATCTACCAGAAAATCTACTGCCAAGGATTCCATGATGGCAGCAACACAGACCGTGCATTTTAATGTGTGATCTTCAGCTATATAGTCATTCAATGGCATCAAAGATAATGATGGTGATTGTGGGGGAAAATACTTGCCAAACAATAGATGAAGGACAGACGGACATAATTTCATCATTTACACACTGAAATCATAACTATTTTGCACCAAAAAGTTACCAACATCTTGACCCTCTCCCCAATACTAAACAAAGCTAATCAGCAAAAAGCAATTCAGCCAAAAAAAACAAAGACAAGCATGACAGCTTTGAAGTGATGACTCATACACACACCTTTATTGGTTTTCTCGCCATTCTGCAGTCAAGAGCATATTCTGCATAATTTGAGTAGCCAAGTAATTTAGCTAATTTATGCCGAAGCTGGACCTGCGTCACAAGAGGACATGTGCAGTAAACTTTATATGCCAAAAGTCGCAACTGTAGGACCTAAATAATGCAAATTCAAGGAAAATTAAGACCTTTGTTAAAAACTCGTACTCCTTCCACAATGTGCAGGCTTGAATATGTGATGTAAATAGAATCCAGAATATTAAAATCATTAATTCGCTCATGAGAAACTTCATTAAGTAAAAGCTCGCACACTAAACAAAGTTTCCATGACTTGTGCAACTACACACTTTCACCTAGTGCTCACTATACCAGCAATAGTGCTGCAACAGTACTGAACTGTCCTACTCCCAGCTCTTGGTCTTGAAGTTGTATACTTTCATTGGAAATAAATCCATTATAAGAAAATGGGGGGACAGAGAGAGAGAGAGAGTACATAACCAGAATCTATGGTTCCCCACTATAAGATGGAGAAACATTGAATAGATCAAATTAGCTGATGAGAATATACAGATTGTACTATGGTTCTCAAAGTCATAAGATAACGATAGCTTTGTCAAGCCAACTTAGCACAAAGAATTTGTTCTCATGCTTTTTGATGTCATGTCCATGATAAAGCCTTCAGAATCTAATGGAAAATTATGCAGTCAACACCTTCTCGATATACTGAGTTTATGAGGATTCAATGAATGCTTATACAAATTGTAAATGAAGTGGTGGGAATTGAAAAGGAATCCTCTCAATCCCAATGTCACATTGAGTAATGATTGTTTGATGAATCCTGTAAACATTGTAACTCTTAATAAAGAAATGTTTAGACTTTGAAAATATACTTGTCGACAAATCATCATGATTTTCTACATCCGATACTAATATTTAATGCTGATGGGATAAAAAAAAGGATGCAGCATGTACCAGATTTTCCAAAATAGACAGATTGATTTCCCCACATCTCTTTCCATATGCTGTTGCTACTGTCCTTCTGGTTGCTCCCACCTTCACGATAAAATATTGTTAACTCTGTGAATAGATGGAACATAAACGTAGATTAGAAACACCATCATAGATCTACAATAGGTTCATTTCAGGGAACAATAAGGGACCCACCAGGAGATAAACAAGACAGCTCAATGATGGGGCCAACTGCAGATGTTTGGATGCTAATGCTTTTAGTTGCAACTCAGAAAACCAGTTAATATCTGGAAATTATGAGTGAAGAATCTTTTTGTTTAGATATTTTCACTGCACAGTACAATTACCATTTACTAGTAGATATTTTCCAGATGCCAGTGCTTATTGGGCATGAGTGTTTTTTAAACAATTGCAAAGATCTCAAGGTAGCTGTCTTATGCATCGCCATGTATACATCTTTAGAGTTTTCACCGGATAAATAATAACAGGATCTTGGTTCTCCTTAAAAATTGTGTACTAGATAATACGTCCAGCCGCAGTGGAACAAACAATGCTCAGCTGCTACAAGGAAAAGATATGCTTGAGGAAGTGTAAGAAAAAATGCATCTAACAAGCTCGTTGTGGCAGCATCAATCAGCAAGGACAGTTCAAACAGCTATCATTTACCATTGAAAAGTAGATCGTGTCCCCGTCATGCAGACATCTTTCTAAGAAGAAAACACATGCATTTGTCAATTAATTACCACAACGTTCGCATGATGACATGAAAATTGTCAGGACTGACCCAGGACCAGCTGTCCTAATATTTTAAATCAAGTTTAAGGAGCCCATTGTGCTGCACAAATCATCTCTGCTGAATTAACTGAATTATTACACTTTTGAGTACTTCGAGTTAATTCCGCATCTGAGGTTAGTAGACATCAAAGGTCTCACCTAACAACAGAATAAAAAATGCTGCATAATCTGCACAATATTCTATGTCTTTTAGTCCAGAAAATGCCAGTCAGACCTCCATCTCAGCCTATAATTGGCTCAAAGCTTCTTCAAAGAGCATTATAATTCAGGCAAAGAAAATGTTCTTAGCTGAAATTGACTCAGGTAATAAGAATGCCAGATTTCAAGCAAGGAAAGTCTAAAATCTAGCAATGAAATGCTCAATGAATAACAGCATTTAGAAGGGATGCCAAATAATTTACTCTACAAATCCAGAAATAATACCTTGCAGAGCTCCAGCACTGCTGCAACATTTTGACTTCTAAGAGAAACCTTGTATTTATCATTCTGAGCTTTGTCTAAATTCTACAGGGGAACATATCCAGCGCAAAAATGAGAAATTAGATAATACATAACAGAATGTGACTGAAACTCCAACCAACAGCAGCAGAAATCAATAACCAATATATCCCAGCTTGAAATTTTTAGGTCTGGATGATGCTATATCATATACATGAGAAGCAAGGTCAAGGCAGGTGTAAAAGTTTTAGTATGTCTTCCATTAAAAAGGGAGAAAGCTTAACCCATGCGCTATGAAGAAGCCACACAACACCACATAAACGGAATGTGTTGAAGCAACTGAAGCTTCAGTCTTTAAGATTCAGTGGTGGCCATCATTGTCATGATAACAGTTCTTCAAATCTCTCCTTAGAATTCAGTAATATAAAGCAATGAAAAGCATTCCAGTTACAGGGCATGTATAATAAGTCAGAAAATCAAAAAGATGCCATCACACATTGTTCAAAAGAAATTATCTGCATACAACCAAGCACCAGACATGATGCCTAGTTGTTGTAGGCCCATTAACTGGGTAAAGAACAACAATACTAACCTTAAGGAACTCAGGTGGCAAACCATGTAGCTCGCTCTCACTGAAGAGAAGATAACTACAATCATCATTAAGGTTTTGAATATATTGGCAGCTCAGTTCATCAATTTGAGATTTCAAGCGCTGCACTTCCTCTCTTTTAGCTGTAGCAAGATTCAATCCATTCCGCTCGAAGTCTCTTACCTGTCACTGATCGGAAAATAAATTAATATTTGGACTTAAGTTAACACAGCTCAAATATGTTCTAAGAGGATCGTGCAACTTATGAAGTGTCTAAATGTGGAGGTTTTAATGCGAATGAACTGCAGATTGTGGATCTTTCCATACCAGGAACTGTAGATAGCAGGACGCTTCGGGACTCATCCAATCTCCCCTCGTCAAAAGAGCTTTCACGACACGATACACGTCTTCACGGAGACTGAGAGGCTTGCACAGCAGGTAACCAGGGATCAACTTACAAATATTCAAGTGATGGAGAAAAATGTTTTAACCATAGCTGTTTCCAGGATCCCTTGGAGGCCAGCACAAACCCAACAATTTTTTTAACTAAATCTTCTGAAGACACAAAGCATCTACAGGGACTATCTTTTTATCATACTAAATGTTTTATTTCCCAATTGTTCTACTACCAAATTACATGCCACAAAGAACTACAGGGTCAGGTTTTCCCACTAATCAAATTGACAAAACAGGGATTCAATCACTGTCACTTCAAGAAAGGTGTTAAACCAAATGGCAAGCCCAAGGCTCTTGTCCAACCATTTGTAGAACTTTGAGACCGCATGCCATATGACTCTCACCGTATGCATTGCATGTGACCAGGTGTTCTGCCATTCTTAATTAAGAAAGAGGAAAATACATTAAGCATTTCCTCATTTTGCGCGTAGTTTCTTTGACTGGTGGGGTTCATTCTAAACTGGACGGTAATTAAAGCAGATAAAAACAAATGCCACGATTAAACAGGAGCAACTGACCTGCAACTCAATTTGTGTGCATCGATCCTCCGCTCTGCTTGAGCGCTAGCTTTGCGCACATCATCCGACACCGAGACCATCTTTGGGAATACACAAGACTGCACGAGCGGAAACTCTTCCGCCTCTAATTCCGCCAGCGGCAACACAACATTCGTGTAACTAACCTGCACATTTGCAACCACTGAAGCAGGATCAGGAACAAAGCCGTGCCGAGCAAAGCGAAACGACGGCGGTTCACTGCATGACCATGCCTTGTCGAGAGGCACCGAAGCGACCGCATCGTGGACCTCCTTCGACCTGGCGACTATCCGGTCCGCCAATTTCGATATTTCCCGAGCCGAGAGGCCAACTCGTACATCCGAACCGCGAAGATCTAGCGAAGCCGCAACGGAACGGAAGACAAAATCAGCTACCAAACAAGCACAATGCAACAGCAGCAGAATCGAACGAGGCACCAGAAACGGAAATCCGCCAGGCGAAAGGGTTCCGCGAGCGCAGGGAAAGAAGGCGGACGCGCGCGCGAATCGAGGCCTTTCGCCTAGAGGCGGGAAGAATACCTTTCCTCCTCCGGCTCCTCCGGTGCGCCCTGACGGCGGAGACTGCGAGGTTGACGGCGACGGCGAGGACGGCGACGGCTCCGGTGAAGGCCAGGAGCTGATTCTCCCGCCTCGGCTTGGTCGCTTTCTCTCGGCTCCCCTGGCTTTCCATGATTCCCGAGCTGGTCCGCTCTCTCTCTCTCTCTCTCTCTCTCTGCTCGCCGAAGGACACCTGCGAGGGAAACTTTCGGTCTTTCAGAGGGAAGAAAGGGGGATTTGACCATTTAAAATATTTAATAAAGAAAAAAAGGACAAGACGTCGTGGAAGATTCTAATTTGTTTCGCTTTTTTTTTCCCAAAACAAAAGGAAAATAAAAGCGAGTGTCCGGGTTTGCGGAGGAATATCTATCGCGATGGACGCTGCAATTGCGACCCGCGGCCGGCCACTGATTGCGAGGGCCGATACGATGTTTGTCTCATTTGGCCTTTTCGCTTTTTTTTTTTTTTTGAGGGGGAAATTTCGCGCGTCGAACTTAATTATTGCCTTCTTTTTCGACTTGCCCATTGTTAAAGACTTGCCTTTCTGAATTCTCTTTTTGAATAATTCGATGCGTATCTTCTCTTAAACTATTAATGTAGTGTTTAATTACCGGGTGTATTTGAGACTTCCGCAAAATTTAAATACTCACATGTAGATTCGCTTCTTCTTCTTCTTTTTTTGAAATTAGAATAGGGGCATGTTCATCACAGATTTGACAAAAATAGAAGGTGTCTCTTTTTTTTATTTTGAAGTACTGTATAAATTTAAGAAAATTATAAAAGAAATAAATGTTAACTTATATGTGGATATAAGTATGTTGGGCAGATTTTGAGTGCTTTAGATTTCAGAAAAATCAAAGTGCATAAATCGCAAAACTTGAGCTGAGCAAATTAAAATAGTCTAGAGATATTATATTATCTTAATGTTGGACATAAAGATAAAGAGCTTTTTGCTTTTAGTTAGGGGTAACGAAATTGGAAGTATCTAGACTTTTTGTCTATGTTCCAATCGAACGTGTGAACTTTCTTTTATTCAGTTGGGTACTTGAATTTTCAATGCACCCGAATTGTGCTTTAATTATGTGTCAAGAGTGTGTATGCCCAAAACCTTTACCTAAGAAGATCATTAAGAAGGAAGTCGAGTTCGAGTCCATCAACATATCCAGTTAGACTCACATTCACTTAAAAGTTTAAGTCAATAAGTTATGTGCCAATTAAAATATATGAACTGCTCCATAGTACATTAATTATCCAGAGTAAGACTTTTTTAACAAAACTCACACGTATATGCTAAGAAAACGGAGTGTCGAGTCATTCATTTTTCGGTTGATTGGCTTCTACTCATTCGACAATATTATGAAGCCATGCCACGGCACGCGGCACTTGGTGCTGCCGTTATCATTCACCGTCTACCGTCATCATGCGTCTTGAGTTTGCGATTATCTCTCTTTCTACCCCTAATCTCCGACAGAGGTTGCCACCTCAAGTCTAAGGTCTTGCGACCTCATAAGGCCACCAGACATCCAATTGAGCCGGTGGCCTTTGATCAATGGTCACCTGACTTCAAATTTGAGATTTATGCCTTAGTTAGCTACAAAGAGAGACTATAGATAGCAAGTCGAGACTAGTGGTGTTTGTAGTTCATATGAGTGATTGATGTCCTTATTGGCATCAGCTATGTCGTATAAAGACAATCATATTTGCATCAATGATTATGCAAAAAAATCGATTACATTAACTCAATTGGCAAAACATTAAAAAAAATTAAGATTTAAGTGGGTTTATGACTAAATTAACAAAAATATAATAAGTTAATGATTTTTTAGACAATTTTCTTCCGAACATTATTTCTCTTAATGAATAAAATTTATCTTATGCCAGGGATTCACACTTTAAGGCCGTGTTTAATTCAGTTTTCGGGTTGCTCTGGGCTTTGAACTTCAGTATTTGCAAAGCAAAATTTTCACCAAAAGCCCTCGAGATCATGCTACTAAACACCAAAAATATCGAGAGAAAAAAAGTTGGAAATACTTTCATGAAAGTAGGGTTGGCAAAATGGGTTATAAACTCATATTTCAATCCAAATTTATCGAGGTAGATTATATTTGGGTCACCTTAAATTTAAAATGTAAGTGACGATGGGTTGCAAAGAGAGAAGTCCTCAAAGTATATGTTTTAATGGATATATTACAAATCCAATTTCAACCAACCCAATCAATACAATGAATTTAAGAAAATAGGTCTTGATTCCTCTTTCGATCTTCGCTCCTCTCTTCTCTCGCTCCCTCTTGAATTCCACCGACCGTGACTCGTGAGCTTTCTCTCTCCCGTTTGATCCCAATTGATTGGCATCGCCCCTGCCCTCGCTGCCCTCGCTGCCCATCTCCGGTGGCGCTCCAAAGAGCTGAACTCACTTGTCCCATATTTTTTATTTCAAGAAGAGTCAATGTCCCTAAAACTCGAAACTCGTTGAGCAGTCTTGTTTTCCTTTGACCTCCTGAAATGCTAAAAAAGAGGAACAAGTCCGATGGACCGAATGGAATAATGAATGCGACGTGACTATGTCTCCCGTTGTTCTCTAATCCAGCATTTATCATCCTCAAGTTCCACAAGAGATTTCATATTGCCTAAATCATGTATCCCCTTACCTGCCCAAATGGAAAAAAGAGTAGTGTAGTGAGCGGAATGCAAGTGTCAAAATCATCCCCAATTTCTTCAGTTTTATAATAGTGTGAACATTTTGTTATAATTATTTATGTCTCCCACTGAGGGGAATCAACATTGAGCTCTATTCATAGTTTTGGTAAGGGCATTGCTCATCACTTAGGCAAGACTCACCACCTTTCGTTTCACCGCTAGTTTCACATCTCGTCCATATCTCGATCTCATAGCTTTCTTATTGATTTGGCGAGCCAATTCATAGAGTCGTCAATTCTTAAAAAATAACAATTCAAACAGAAAATTGATTAAGAATGGAACCCATGTTGGTTCAGGTATGGATTGGGTCTGGGCCGGGCAAGGGTCGTAAAGTAATTATCAGTCATACTGTTGAGATTAAAATGCTTTCCCCATCCAAAAAAAAGCCAACGAAATTTACTGCTTCCATTCATCGTGGAAACTCGACGGGCCTCAAACCTTTAAAAGAAGAAATAGGCCCATGGGCTCAACCGGAACCGTCTGGGCCTCCGCCACCGCGCGTTTCGTTTCGTACCCGAACCAGAAGAAAAGCGGTCAGACCGAAGACGACGACGAACGACGGCGGCGGAGGAGATACCAAAACCTCTCAGAACAAAGCCTCTCGACAATCACTGCGGAGCTCGAGTTCAGGCTCCTCGATCGTCTCTCGACCCGGCGAAAGGGACCGGCGTCCGTCGCATTCCGGCGATTCGATGGCCCCGAAACCCAAGAACAACCCGAAGCCCTCGCCGTCCCCGTCGCAGCCGCCGCCGCCCATCGAAGATCTGTTCGCGTCCCTCAACAAGCACATCCAGCGATCCGAGTACAAGCAAGCCGTCAAGGTCGCAGATCAAGGTCCCGATTCCTCCCTGGCCTCGTACCGTCGCGTTTCGATGGCTTCCGTCGTCCTTATCGACCTCCATTCGATGTTCGTCTCCTTCACAATTTTTTTTTTTTTTTTTTTTGGGGCAGTGCTGGGGATCGCTCCTGGGGATGAAGACGCGATTAGATGCAAGGTGGTGGCCCTGATAAAGAGCGACAGCATCGAGGACGCTCTGACCACCATTCAATCGGCTAAGAACCTTCCGATCGACTTCAGCTTTTTCAAGGCGAGTGCTTAAATTATCGAAACGTTGTTGTGCTGTTGTTGCGGTTCGTTTCGCTTTCGCGCATGTTTAGTGTTCATTCACAAGGATTTTGGAATTTCATCTGTTGCCATGCCGTCATTTTGATTGAATTTTTTTTTTTTTTTTTATTTCTCGTCGATGTGGAGTGCCTGATGCTCTCTGAAATAGCATAATTGCGAATAGAGTGTTGCTGTAAATGAATTTCTCAGTCGCATCTCTGAGGCTCTAGTCGAAACATTTGACTCCAAGAGGGGATGAAATAACTCAGCTTGCAGATAAGCTAGGTGATTGCCATGGAAGCCCATTACATGTTTATATTGAAGCATTATATCGAAGAAGTTATAGGATAGTGGAGTTTTGGTCCCTGAAAAATATTTACTCGTGAGCAACCAGTAATACCTCCTCAACGTAAGAAGGTCATCAAGGCGGTCCCAACCTTTGCACTTATCAGTGGCAAAAGGAAAGAGAAAAAACCTTGCGCTTGTTTGAATGAGGCAGTAAATGAGTCGCTCTTCTTGTACATATCTTTCTTACTCACCATAATTGGTTATTTGAAGATTATGAAAGAATTCTTGCTCCATCACATGTTTTGTTACCTTTTGACCCATATGTGTTTTAAGTTTAATCTTCAGCTTACAAAATGCATAATTGAATTTTTGCATGTTGAGAAAGAAGAAAGTTCAGCTGTCTCTTTATTAATGTCCTTCTTCCTCTGTTGGCTCTAAATAGGCATACTGCTTATACAGACAAAACAAGCTAGATGAAGCTTTGGACTCTATCAAGAGCAAAGAAAGAAGTACTCCAACCATGCTCTTGGAGTCTCAGATTTTGTACCGCCAAGGCAAAGTGGATGCTTGTGCAGATATTTATCAAAAGCTACAGAAGTCTAACATGGAATCACTTGAGGTAAATGCTATTGCCAGTTTGGTTGTGGCCGGAAGAGCCTCAGAAGTGCAAGGAATATTGGATGCATTCAGGGTCAAAGCGACTAGTAGCTTTGAGTTGGCATACAACACTGCTTGTTCTTTAATTGAAATAGAAAAGTATTCGGATGCTGAACAACTCTTGTTATCGGCTCGTAGGTAATATACATTACTGATTCATTGCACTTATGTTTATGGGTTTGTCACTTTATTGCTGCTGATAGTGCAATTCTATGGTTATGAATTCCTTTTTATTTTTTGGATGCATTCGCTAATGGTGCATTATCATTTGGTTGTACCTTTTGTCCAGACATAAAAACTCTTTGACAGGAATTTTCTGTTTGATCTCTTAAAAGGTGCTTTACCTTTTATTTTCTGTTTGCCAAATTGATGAAGCAAGGTTTTTCTCTGGAATACATGCTTTGAGCACTGAGGACTTTGTTTTCACTGAGTGTCATCTTGCTAATGGGGAAAACATTTATCACGTGGCCTAGCATTTTCCCTTAAACCAACATGTAGTGATTTAATTGCAGTATTGCGATTGTTTTGTATGTTTTTGTTAAGTTCAAATTATTCAGAAGTGATGAACAAGACTCTAATTTTCAATTTACTTACTTTTCATTTATCTATACATGCTTTTAAGTATGATTCACATGACCATGATCTGCTTTTGCACCATTTTGCCATATCAACTCTGTTGTTTACCTCTGGAAACTCTTTATGTGGTTCTCCCCATTTTTGCGATGGACTGGTGTTGTAAAGTAATGAACTGAGACAACTTCTTGTTTGACTTTGCCCAAAAAATGGAGGGTTTGCTTTGTAATGCATTTGTGTTGTTGGCATACAGGAGCATGCTTCTTTCACTCTTTCAACTTTTCTTTTGATTGAATTTCACATCTCATCCACGTTTTGTACTTCTTTAGGCTCTATGCCCTCTTTCTTCTGAGGTGATTAGGAAAATTAGAATGCTGAATGCTGATGTATTTGAGATCTTGTCAGAATTGGTCAGGAAACTCTCCTGGAAGAAAATTTGGATGCTGATGAGGTGGAAATTGAATTATCTCCTATCGCTGTCCAGTTGGCTTATGTTCAGCAGGTATTTGAAAATTATTCAATGCTTCTGCCTTTGTGGATGAGGGTTCCAATCATTTCTCATAAATATCTCTTGGCTTGTAGTTTATGAGATGATACAACTTTTTATTTTTTTTAGATCTTTGGACGCAGACAAGAGGCCATTGAAGCTTACACTGGCATCATTACTCGGAATTTGTCAGATGAATCATCGCTTGCTGTGGCAGTGAACAACCTTGTTGCTCTGAAAGGGCCAAAAGAGGTCTCTGATGGCCTGAGGAAAATTGACCGCCTAAAGGATAAAGATGCCCAGAACTTCCAGCTTTCTCATACAGTGGAATTGAAACTTCTACGAAAGCAAAGGGAGGCAATATACACTAACCGGGTGCTCTTGCTCCTCCATGCAAATAAGATGGATCAGGTTGAACCCCACATTTCCTTTCGTGCTTCTATACCAACTGTGCATTTTTTATAATTGTATAGTTAATGGTCTAAGCATGCCATCAAGTATTCTTTTGCTTACATACTAACTTTGTTCTTTCTCAAATACTCAGGCTCGAGAGCTTGTTGCTTGTCTACCTGACATGTTTCCCAACAGTGTGACACCGATATTGCTTCAAGCTGCTGTGCTGG
The DNA here is from genome assembly GCA_014182375.1 of Eucalyptus virginea. Classification (NCBI taxonomy): domain Eukaryota; kingdom Viridiplantae; phylum Streptophyta; class Magnoliopsida; order Myrtales; family Myrtaceae; genus Eucalyptus; species Eucalyptus virginea. The sequence continues at coordinate 42,048,427 of CM024515.1, forward strand.
TGAGAGAGAACAAGGCTGGCAAAGCTGAGGAAATACTAGGGCAATTTGCAGAGAAGTTCCCTGATAAGTCCAAGACCGTTCTTCTGGCGAGAGCACAGGTTGCTGCGGCAGCTGGCCACCCTCTTGTGGCAGCAGAATCGCTGAGCAAGATACCTGACATCCAGCACATGCCTGCCACTGTTGCGACCCTTGTTGCATTGAAAGAGCGTGCGGGTGACATTGATGGCGCAGCTGCCATTCTTAACTCGGCAATCCAATGGTGGTCAGATGCCATGACTGAGGACAACAAGCTCTCTTCTATAATGCCAGAGGCTGCTTCTTTCATGCTCAGGCACGGCAGGCAACAGGAAGCTGCACGTCTTTACGAGGAACTTGTGAAAAGCCATGGAAGCGTAGAGGCAATGGCTGGCCTCATAACCACAGTTGCCCGGGCAGATATTGGCAAAGCTGAAGCTTATGAAAAGAAGTTAAAACCATTGCCAGGGTTGAAGGGCATTAATGTGGAGAGTTTAGAGAAGACTTCTGGTGCGAAACAAGATGAAAGTTCTCTCCGTGGTGGACTTGCTGAAGCGCATGAGGAGAGTAAGAGCAAAGAGAAAACCAAGAAAAAGAGGAAGAGAAAGCCAAGATACCCCAAAGGTTTCGACCCAGCGCATCCAGGTCCCCCACCAGATCCGGAAAGGTGGCTTCCTAAGAGGGAGAGATCGAGTTATAGGCCGAAGAGGAAGGATAAGAGAGCTGCTCAAGTAAGAGGCTCACAGGGGGCAGTAGCTAGAGATAAACATGACGCGGGTGCCAGTGGTGCCAATTCTAGTGCTCCTAGTTCGACATTAAACCAAGCAAGCAGCTCCAAAGGGGCCTCGCAAAACTCAGCTGCGGAGAAACCCAAGCCTTCTAAATCATCGAGGAAGAAGTCAAGGAATTGATCGGCAGGTTCGCAAATTTTGTGGACAGCTACCCATCTAGTTATCGGTTCAGAATTTCTCTCATCGTCGATTTGCGGATTTCAAATTTCTCGTATTTTATGCATTGTGTTCGATTGACTTCAAAAATCACCAGGACTTGCAGAGAGCCTTTCTTGAGGAGAATTTATACAGACGGCGACTTTGCTCGATACATTCTTTCCTGTTATTACTCAGTGGGTTCTTGGATATTCCAGTTCTCGGAATGTTTTTCGCGTGCGAAGCGCTGTTTTTATGTCGGATTCTTTGTGGGCGTCCATTGACTGCGTGCACGCTCCAACTTGCACCGAGGATCGGGTTATCAAAAATAGGGCCTAATTGCCTTAAAAAGGAATCAACTTAGGTCTGGTACCAATTCCGGTCCGAATGTTTTTGTCTCGTTGATTTTTGTCTCATAACAAAAAATCGACTATAAATCGGGCATCTATTAGGGCGAAATATAAGACATCAACTTTAGGTGTGATCTCAATTTTGATCCAAAAGAAGCACAAATTTTAGGTTGGGTCCTAATTTTGGTCCAGACTTATTTTAATTTAATAAAAAAGGCATCGACTTTAGGTGGGATCTCAATTTCGGTGGGAAATTTTTTTACAAAGTCATAAACCTATTCAATCATAAATCTTTCGATTTTGTTAACTCAATTTAATTTTTTTTCACTTTTTGTCAATTGAGTCAATCCGGTCAATTTTAGTAAGAATTTATTGATGTGGACACTGGCCATTCTACATGGTACAGTTGACACTGATGTTAATAAAATCTATTAAATTTTTAAATATTTTTATAAATTTTTAATTTTTAATTTTTTTTGCCCTCTTCGTCCCTCGAGAGACTACAACCGACGAGGGTTGACCCGGGTGAGGTTGGTGAGGTCGACCCTCACTGGTCGCTAGAGGTGGGGCAACTAGCCAAAGGAAGCAAAGAAAAAAGAAAAGAAAAGAAAAGAATACAAAATAATTAAAAAATATTGAAAAATATCCGAAACTATTAACCACATCAATGTCAATCATGCCAAGACAACAAATTCCAGTCAAAATTGGCGGATAGACTAATTGACAATAAGTGAAAATATTTAAAATTGAATTGACAAAATTAAAAAATTTAGAATAAAATATAATAGGTTTATGACTTTTTGACAATATTTCCTAATTTGAGACCCTTTTTTTCTTTTATTGGTAATCTAGTGAAAAAGTGTTAACTTTTAGTCAGTGCCCATACCTAGTCCCCATCGAGTTTCCGACCAACAACGGCATCAAAGATTCAATTTCTTGTGTACATCTCTTCTAATGGCATCATTAGAAGAAAATCGAAGAGACCGAATTTTGGTATTGAATGGAAGTTAATATTTTTTCACTAGATAAAAAAATTCGAGTTAAAATCTGGGCCGGATCTAAAATGGATCTTTATTATGAGGATAAAAAAAAATTCGCTCAAATCAAGACTCAAATTAAAATTGGTGAATTTTTATGATGAGAAAAAATTGTCAAGTCACATTTAGGACCCGACCTTAAAAATGGCGCTCTTTAAGTGAATTGAGCGTGTCCGACCCGAAAAAAAAAGAGTAAATTGAGCATGAAAAACAATGTATCATCCATTTAGAGGGAATTTATCTCCTTGTTTCGCTTTATACTTGCATTAGCCAAAGAAGGAAACTGGTGATGTGGATTTAGCTCGGACGTAGATTTCCTTTCCAAATGCTATAGTAATATTACGCATTTTAGCATATTTTGCCGGCGTGAATTGGCTTAGGTATCCTAACAGCAGAACATTTTTTGCATAGATCTGTCTATTAAAGATCGGATGAATCTTTTCTCCATCGATTTAATTGCTCCCACATGACATCGCATTATATTTACCGTTGTAATGTGAATTGGGCTTCGTCCTCATCCGACAATGAATCCTTCCGAGAAAAGTGTCCATTTTATGCAAGATACATAGACAATGAAACTTACTATTTCTTGCTGGAAGAATTGATGGAAAGTAAAGGAGCCGTTCTCGAGCTCTTTTGAATGGGAGCATGAACTTTTGCCTTTTTGAGGAACAAGCTTCGCCGGTTGAAGGTAGGACATGAAGGAATTCCACTTCTTACGATAAACCCTCGAAGGCAACAAAAAGGGCCATGTGAATTTGTAAGCGTTCAATCGTGCATTCAACTTGTTTTCCACTGGCACGGAAAATGACCGGTCGATTGTTCCATAAACATGTTATAAAAGACAAGGTATTTCCATTTAAGTTTTTACATTTGAATACAAGAATGATGTCACCAATGACGAAAATTAATCATAGGACTATAAAAGGATCCAACCAAATTTATGACGTTGACATACCTTGAAACCATCGCTCAACTTAGGCCTCTAGAGAGTAAAAGAAATGAGAATATCGAGATGTAAGATTGATTTAATATTTTAATAATTTAATTTTTCCATAGCGATTCGGTATCTATTGACTTCACATACAAATTTTTTTTTTCTGACTAAAGAAAGGAAAGTCGACATTGATTTTTTTATAAATAAATAAATGGTCCATAAATTTTAGCCCACGTGTAATGTGTTCCCCAAAATTTTCATCCATTTAATATTATTCGTAGATCTTAACTTAATACGTAATGTCGTCTCTAAACTTTAAATTTACTTAATGCAGTCTATAATCTTTTGATATATGTTCAATTTAGCTCATAAATTATAATAAAAATATTGAATATTTTCATATAATCAAATGATTAATTTAAATACGTAAAAAAAATCCGGGACTACATTAAATGATTTGAAGTTCCAATGCTATATGTGTCATTTTTCTCTACCTTGTTCTGTCCTCTGGGAGGATTTTTCCCGGGCTTGTTGAGAATAAGATGATCTTCCGCTGCTGCTAATCAAAGCACTCGCCGAGCTCTGAACGTTTTTCCCTCCCTCCCGTACTTCCCTAGTCGCTGATTAACTGCCTAGCTAATCCGGGATTCGGTTTTTCACTATTCACAGTCTCCCTCGAAAGCTTACACTTCACGCACCTCTCCCTCTCTCTCTCTCTCTCTCTCGCCTCTGTACAAAGGCCAAACGAAGGAGGAGGAGAAGAAGAAGATGCGAATGAGCTGAGCTGAAGCCGAGCTGAGCTCTCTTCCACTTCACTCCTCGCCGGTCCTCCGGCGCCGCCCCGTTCGATCCCCGGCCGGCGATGGTCCCTCCGCCGCTCCGACCATCGCCGCCGCGGCTCCTCCCCCCCGCCGTCTGAGCCCTAAAGCCCGCCGCCGCCGCCGCCGCCGCCGCCATTCTTTGCCCCCGGGAGAAGCCCTAAATCCTTCCTCTCCCGCCGGCCGCCATGTACCTGTCCGAGAAGCCTCGCCCGATCGATTTCTACAAGGAGGAGTCCGCTCCTCGCGACATGATCATCGAGGTCGTCTCCTCCAACGGCGACATCCCGCCCCACCACCCGCACCCGCACCAGCACCAGCACCCGCACCAGCACCCGCACCCGCACCAGCACCAGGCGCCGCCCGCGCCGCCGCCGCCGCCGCCGCCCCAGCCGCACCACCAGATGATCCTTGGCGAGAGCAGCGGGGAGGACCTCGAGGTCAAGGCCCCGAAGAAGCGCGCCGAGACCTGGGTGCAGGACGAGACCCGGTGCCTCATCGCGCTCCGCCGCGAGATGGACTCGCTGTTCAACACCTCCAAGTCGAACAAGCACCTCTGGGAGCAGATCTCGTCCAAGATGAGAGAGAAAGGGTTCGATCGTTCCCCGACCATGTGCACGGACAAGTGGAGGAACCTGCTGAAGGAGTATAAGAAGGCCAAGTACCAGGATAGAGGGTCCGCGAAGATGTCGTATTACAAGGAGATTGAGGAGATTCTGAGGGAGAGGAGCAAGAATAATCAGTATAAGAGTCCGACGGCCTCGGCTTTGAAGGTCGATCCCTACATGCAGTTTTCTGACAAAGGCAAGTATTAATATACTGTTCTACATTTCGTTAACTAAGTCGAGTTGGGAGGATTTATTTGGGCGTACGTGCTGTGTTGATGGTGTTTGTGATCTAGAAGCTCCCGATAAAGCTCCCTAAGCTTGTTTTTCTCTCTTTCCTCTTCTGTGAGATAGGAATTGCAAATCGGCAATAACTGTGCTATGTCAAGGCGTTTCTTGAGTGTGAAAAGATTTTCGGGAAGTGTTAACCTTCGAGTTGGAATTTCAGGGCGTCAGCAGAAAGTTTGTAATCACAATAGAACTTCTGAAGAACATATATCTTCTTTTATAACAAGCTCATTAGTAGGTAGTTATTGAGGGTGTTTGTTGATGGTTTAGTACAGAAGACGAGTTCTCGCAGTCCTCAATGTGATTTTTGGGACTGCTGCAATAAGGAATTGTCCTTCATGCACAGCATTACTCAAGAAGTCGTTGAGTATTTGTGGAATTGATTTTAAATGCGAATTTTCTTGTAACATTTGTTGTCCAGCTGGGGATGAGTGCTTGTTTGTGGGACCTAAATTGAAGAGTTGGTGAGTTTCTATTGAGGGGATGCATTCTTAAAATTCCAAGTGCACGTCTAATCACTCACTCCACCATGTTTGCTTCGCTATTTCTTTCGTGGGCCTTGATGACATTGTGGTTTGGTATAATTGTATGCATGTGCGTGACACTTTGCTTGTTTTACTCACTACATTCTACCTGTACCAAGTGAACGATGTTCGGTTCACGATGTCCAGTCATAGGGCAGTAATTCTTATCATTGCAATTGCACGTCCAATCACTAACTCCACCATGTTTGCTTCACTATTTCATCTAATGGGCTATTCTTTGTATTTACAAGGGTAAACAAAACCTGATGACATTGTGGTTTGATATTTAATCTTTTGTTCTAGGAACTCGATAACACAATGAGGAAAATACTGTATTTTGTGAGATGAATCTTTCTGTTCTGTTTGATTGGTGAGAATGAGACAATCAAAATATATTCAAGAAATAAGTAGTCTGAACCTAGATCACTGCATGTCTATACTTTGAAACTGGTCTAGTCAATTTGTGAGTGTAGATTTGTTGTACGTATAAGCAATCCATACCCTCATCATGCAAGGGTTATTTATTTATTAAAAGACAAATTCGATGAAACACAGTACCTTTTTTTTTTGGATCGGAAATGAAAGAAAATACTTTGAATTTTTATTTTTCTTAAGAACTAGTACTTTGGGAGACATGTCAATATATGAAAATACAAAGTGACTTACAGTCGTCAAAAAAGATGAAATGAAATTGTGAATAGTGCAGTGTACTTCTAGCATGTAGGAAAGAGGGACAGCAATTGGTGTCGTCAGTGTGAATAAAGGGCTTTTAATATGTTTTTCTCCAAAGCATGGCTATTCTAAAGTCATATTTAGTGCTCCATCTATTAATTTACCTCTTGTGTCGGATTGTGCTTGTTAATAAACATTAGAATTTATAACTTTTTGTTGCGGGTATGATTCTTATCTCTTTATCTACGTGACCAAATGCATGATGAAAGAGATGGGGACCTCCTTGCCATTCCGCTGAATTTTGTGTCTGCTAACTGATCGAGGCTCTGCTAACTGATCGAGGCCCACATTCCAGTTCTATTTGGATATTGCCTCGAGTAGATGCAATGTTAGGAGAAACTTCAATCAATAGTTTACAGATGGAAAAAATCTTAGAAGAATTTATCCTTGGTGGCTGAAAAATTCTATTAATTTGATATCTGATTGTGGGCATGCAACTGGTTAATGTACCTGTGAAATTGGCTTGCTATCTATTTTGGCCCTTTACAATCTGAAACAAATTTACACATAACATAAATACCATTGAGTTTCTTAAGTCCACTTGTTCATAAAGAGCTCGAGGTATGTATGCACCATTTCTTTTTTATCTCTGTGTTCTGTTCATGATTAATGTTCCCTTGCTTTAGAAAACCAGCAGAATCTCAGTTCAGTGTACAACCTTTTGGAGCATTTCAACAGCATATTTTCTATGACTCTTGTGGGATTTGTGGACTCATGGTTCAGTCTCTTGTTTACCCTGCCCTTATTTTAATGGTTACAATTTTTAAAGAAATGAATTTCACTATTGCCCTTAGAACTGGAACTCAACTCCATTTGAGGCGCCTTTCTTAACCTTGCTATCTTTTTCACATTTAATTGGACATGCTGCTACGGACTTTACCATTCATTTGTTCTATTGCCTTGGGATTACAGAGTATGGAGGGACTTCATTTGTACTTTCTGTGCATTTAATTTGAATTATACTTATGTATGCAGGCATTGAGGATGCTGGGATGACTTTCGGACCTGTAGAAGGTAAGAAAACTTGGTTTTCAACTTAGTACACAGATAAACACTTATGCTTCTGGTTTATCTGCTTTCCTATTCTGCATCATCCAGTGCAAATTTTTTTTTTGCTTTGTGGCCAAGAGGGTTCTTGATTTGTAGATTCTCTGATTGTGCAGCTGAGCATGCACTCTTCATTAGTCATTCTCATGTCCTGTCACAAGGAGTTCCCTTCATTTTAATATGATATGAAATTGGTCAATTCTGATTACAAGATGAACTGAAGAATCAGGCAACTCTTTCGACTGGTGATGGCAGACAATATAAAGTGTTGTCACTGTTTTGTTCAAATTTGTGTAGGCAGATGGTACATTAAAAAAAGAATGAGATTTATCACCATTAAACCTGATATATCAAATCAAAGAGCATAATAGTGCATTCCTATTTATCAAAATGCTAGCAGAAAACTGAAGAAGAAAACTTTGCTCTGGGTATCTCAGACAATACATGAGTGATTTCTAGAGTAGAGTGATGTCCTAATGTTATTATGTCCTCTCCTGCAAAAATTAGGACCTGTAGCGCAGGGAAGATTTTCTTAGATCAATGCCGTGTAGTGCCAAGTGTCTGAACCCGTTAATGGGAAACCATAGGATATGACCGAAAATGTATTGGAACATCTGCTGATAAAAAATCGTGCTTCTAAATTTTATCTGAACAGGCTTCACTTTATGAATTTTTGACATGAGGCCTGGATTCTATTCATAGACCATGAGTTGATGAGACACCCATCCGACCTTAGAAAATGTCATGTCTTTCCCTGCTAAAGGGATGGAAACAATAGCCTCATATGAGCACAGGAATACATAGAATTTTCAATATCTAGAACACTTCTATCTATCAACTAGTCTCGACTATTATTAGGTGTACAATGCACAAATTACAAAATGGACCTTGTGCATCTTCAGTTATCCCTAAAAAGCCCAAATGCATGCCCCCTTCTCTAGGTGACCTCATCATGTCTGCTTTCTTTGGCTTTTCAATCAATTTTTTGTAAAGCATTTTACCCAAAGTTAGCTAGAACTTCTGCTTGTGCGGATTTACCACTCTACTTTTTACTGTTCGACCTTCCAGTTCAAATTATGAATACTCATATTAAATTAGACAGATGTGTCCTATGTCATTTAAGTTTATTGGTATGCACTGTGCAGCAAGTGGTAGGCCGACTCTCAACCTTGAAAGACGTTTGGATCATGATGGGCATCCTTTGGCCATAACTACAGCTGAAGCAGTCGCAGCTAATGGAGTTCCACCTTGGAATTGGAGGGAAACCCCTGGAAATGGTTTGTTTATCTACTGTAATGTGATAAAATGTTTGTTATCTACTTTGAGGACTTCTGCCCAAGCATATGAATGAGTCGCCAATTTCAAATGCTACCTGCTGAAGATCTTTGCTTTGCACGTCACATCTGTGCCTAACACCCAAAAGCCACCCCCAACACTCTTGAGTTGATAATGTTTCAGAGTTAGCAACATTTTATTGATGATACTGTGCTTCTTTCCCTTTCTCTGTGGTTCAACAGGTGAGAGTCAGTCATATGGTGGGAGGGTCATCTCAGTGAAGTGGGGTGACTATACCAGAAGGGTTGGTATTGATGGCACTGCCGATTCCATTAAAGAGGCGATCAAATCTGCTTTTAGATTGAGAACCAAACGAGCATTTTGGTTGGAGGATGAAGACCAGGTAATACGAAGTCTTGACAGAGATATGCCTTTGGGAAATTACACTCTCAGCTTGATGAAGGTAATAGCAGCGCATGCTGGTTTTGGAATGGGCATAGCCGTACAAATCATGAAATTGTTTTGGCATGAGGCGCACCACCAATTGTTTTAGTCACTGAATTACACTATACTGACTATATGGACTGCTTATGTATAGATCTATATTTTCAGGACTGGCCATAAAAGTTTGCCTATATGATGAGTCAGGGCATATTTCAGTTCATCCAGAAGATAAGATTTTCTACACGGAAGATGATTATCGTGATTTTCTTGCCCGAAGAGGGTGGACGTGTTTGAGGGAGCTTGATGGGTACAGAAACATTGATAATATGGATGACCTACGGCCAGGTGGAATCTACCGAGGTGTGACATGAGGCCTGCGGGCTCATGATGGACTTTGTAATTATGACCATGATGGAGCTGAACTGTGACGTTAAATTGTGTATAGCCATCTTGGCACGAGATGTTTATTCGATTAGCAGTGTGCTGAGGCATTTCAAAAATGTATATATATTCACTCCCTGGATTACCGAAATGCTGTTGACATAACTGCCTTTTTGGCCTGTAACGATGTTGTAATTACATTTGGCTTTTCTCTGAAAATCTCTTTGAGAATTCTTCCATTTTACCGGAGGCCACCTCAGGTCCTTTTGACAATGAGCAGGAATGCCGTGATTTGGTCGAAAGGGGACAGAGACAAGGGAGTTCACAATTGCCATATTTCTCGGGATGCATTAAACAAAAATTACAGAATTAGCCGATTCATAACAGGAACTTGAGGACATTGTTTCTCGGGGTCAGTCCATTCAAGTCGTACAAAATGTGAATAAAAGATTCACAATATCCGGTTTAAGACACAAGGGAAATTACTGCTCATCCCATTCATCGTTCTTGTACGATACAAGTGTGTCCACCTTGTGTATCTGCAAGACATCAGAAAGACGTAAATGCATCAGAAGGGCTGAAGAACCAACGATAGCTAGCTGCCGAAGGGTCGACACCAGCTTGAAAAGAGAAAAGAACGAAAAGTGTATGTCCAACTTCATCTCC